>JAWPHD010015220.1:0-56454 GCA_037043455.1 Cyrtodaria siliqua | reverse complement strand
AAATCTCTTTCATGGCAATATAACCAAACAAATTATTACGCCTTAAGTGGACACAGTCTCGTATCATTCTGACTGATAATGAACATTGACAACCCTTTCTTTTCTACTATGGTTAATAATATATACCCTAAAGAACTTCAACTTAGCAAAGCTAATATTTCTGATACTAACGCTTCTTTTCTTGATTTACATCTCTCAATTGAAAATGGTGAAATAATTAGCAAAATATATGACAAGAGAGATGATTTTAATTTTGATATGGTTAATTATCCCCATTTAGATGGGATGATCCGCGAGCAACTTCTTATGGGGTGTGTGTGTCTCAACTTACTCGTTTTCTAGAGCTTGTACAAGAGTTGAGGACTTTAGTATTCGTCATCTGTGTATAACTAAAAAGCTTCTCCATCAGGGTAACCGTTACCAGGAACTTCGTAAAACCTTTGCAAAATTGTATTATCGTAACCCTGATCTTCTTTCTAAATATAAAAGTAATTTAAGAACTCTTCTGCGACAAAGACTATCACAACCTGACTTCTATGGTGACGTGATTTACAAACGTCCTTGGTCATGATCATTTTAATACTATCTTTGTTAAACTTGTTAAAAGGTTTATCAAAAGAAGTTATGACCCAACATTTTGCAACGCACTGCATGCTTGGTTGTGGACCCATTTACAGTTCGCCACTATGCTTTCCTCTTTGATTGTGCGATGACCGGACAGGCTGTGGACCCTTTGATGACGTCTACCTAAAGCCCAAAGGACGGTGACGTTTGATGTGTGTCTACAGTCTTGTCGTGTCGTGCCCTCAATTGCTTATTCTCTTGTTGCTCTGGCTTCTGCCTGCCAAGTCATAGAGTACCTTCTTTGTGGCTTTCTAGGCTATTGTTTTTTTGTATTTATATATACACGAGCATCTTTGTGTTTTACTTATATTGCCTATTGATGTTGCCTTGTTGGTTAGATAATAGTTCATGGCGGGGATTTCTTTATTTACTCTGTCCCGTTTTATTTGGATGGCAGTAGGGTAAGTGTTAGATTTGGTGCACCATAGAACCTGGGTTAAACCAACAGCGGCCTTTTTTTGCCACTGACCATTCCAAGGCGGTAGCCCTATTGTCAACCCTTTTGTGTTTGTGATGTCCAATTTGGCATTTTGTCCATCTTTAAAGTTGTCTTTGTTTCTGTGTGTGTCTGTGGTTGACTGTCGTCCTTGGATGCTACTTTTCCTGTTCGATTTTTATATCCATATTTATGCATATCACCACAAACCTTGAATAGTTATTGAATGACGTCATATTGACCTTGACCCCAACAAGTATAGGGGTGTTGGGTCAACATCTTGCCATAGACAATATCAGATTATCTACCTGTAAATTTCCTTGTGTGGGGCTACAAATATTGACGAGTTTTAGAGCGGACAAGGTTTTTTATCATCCTGACCTTGAACTTGTTAACCCTTAAAATGTACAAGGGTCATCATTTCACCATTTACATTACACCTGTAGTTTCATGAGTGTGACTAAGTCTTCATGAACAGTCTTAATCAAACCGAGGCTGCAAAATTTCGTATGTGTCGTGTTCGGCCGTTTCAAAATGTCCACTCTCATACACTTTTGAAGAGTTAGAGTGGACAACGTTTTTTATTATCAGGTCAGGGTGTTCTTGCCCTTGATCCTATTGATCTGAAAATACACAGGAGTCATCCTAGATAGTTATAGAGGACAATATATTTTCATTATCAGGTCATGGTGGCCCTGAACTTATTAACTCCAACGTGTAAAGGGGTCATCCTCTCTCATGGTAAAGTTTCATGAGTACGTCTATACATCTTGAAGAGTTAATAGCCGGCAATATTGTACAGATAGACGGACGGACTGAATCCACCAATATACCCCTACCCCTAAACTGCCTTTGGGTATACATATTACAAGAAATACTTAATAAAAAGTAATATTTATTGTATTTAGTAGTGCGTTGGCGTAAACTATGTGTAGAACGTTGTCTTTGTTGGTTTGTTATGGAGTTACTTTCTTGCTTATAATACATGATGAATTTGAAGCAACCAACACAAAAGCAAAAGAAAACAAAAAATGTGTCCATGGGATACGGATGTCCCCACTACTAACTATTTGTCTAACTGTGACCTTGACATTTGAGGCACTGACACGATTCGTGCACAATTCACACGTTCTCGTTGTGATGAACATTTGTGTGAAATTTGATGCAATTCCCTGCATTAGTTTTGGACATGGCTGACAATGGAAAAAATGACCTTTGAACTCCCAAGTGTGATCTTGATCTTTGAGGCACTGACATGATTTTTGCGCCCACATACCTTCTCAATGTAATGAACATTTGTGTGAAGTTTGACGAAACTCCCTTCAGTATTTTACAAGTAATTGTTGAGACTTGCATTTTTTACGAGGTTTTGACCTTTGACCTCCAACTGAGACCTTTGAGGCACTGACATGATTCTTGCACGTGACGCACGTTCTCATTGTGATGTAAATTTGTTTGAAATTTGACGCAACTCACTTCAGTAGTTTCCAAGTAATGGCTGAGACATAAAAAAAAAAGATTCTTGTGCGAGTTACACCTTCTCAATATGATGAACGTTTGTGTGAAGTTTGACGCAGTTCTCTTCAGTACTTTCCAAGTACTGGCTGACCACAATTTATTTTAGGAGTTTTGTGCTTTGACCTCCAAATGTGACCTTGCCCTTTGAGGCACTGACATGATTCTTGCAAGCGACAACCCTTCTCAATGTGATGAGCATTTGTGGTAAGTTTGACGAAACTCCCTTCAGTAGTTTCCAAGTTATATCTGAGACAGGAATTTGTTCATGATTTTTTACCTTTGACCTCCAAGTGTGACCTTGACCTTTGAAGCACTGACATGATTCTTGCACGCGACATACCTTCTCAATGTGATGAACATTTGTGTGAAGGTTGACGAAACTCCCTGCAGTAGTTTTCAAGTAATGGCTGAGACAGGAATTTGTTCATGATTTTTTACCCCTTTGACCTCCAAATGTGACCTTGACCTTTGAGGCACTGACATGCACACCTTCTCAATGTAATGAACATTTGTGTGAAGATTGACGCAACCCCCTTCAATAGTTTCAAAGTAATGGCTGAGTCATGATTCTTGCGTGCGACACCTCAGTGATGAAAATGTGTGTGAAGATTGACGAAATTCCCTTCAGCAGTTGTCCGAGACATGATTTCAGACGGACGGACGGACGGACGGATGTCCGCCGCACGCACGGACAGTGCGATTACTATCTGCCTTCCACTCTGTGTAGATTGCAAGTTGCAAAAAGCAAGTTGTAGATATTGGTATTGTTACTTCGACAGCTGACAAATCTATCTCTTTCTTAGCTGGAAATTAGAAATGTACAATATTACTTGGAATTTAATTTATATAAGGAATATTGTTAAATCTGCCAGCAGATCTGGGGATCAACAGAAATCAGTTTTCGTTTCTAAACTCGAGTTGCATGTCTAGAGTCATGTCAGCTGCATATTTGAAACTCATCATGAACAATTACATGTATTTGAAAAACGTGTTTCAGGTCATTACATTTTGTTGAGTGTATTGGACCAATAATGTATTTAAATCTATGGTTAGATAATGAAGAACACTTGTACATTCACAAATGTTGTATATACATTAGCATAACTATATAAATAAGTATAATATTCAACCACGTTTTAAAGTCATAAATCGAGTTGCAAGTCCATGGAATCTCCTCCTGGACGATTGGCATAGGGCGTATACTCATTAAAACTGCATACTCAAACACTCCGCTGGTTGATAAGTACTTCAAGATTGTCGTGTGTCCCTTTAATGTATTTGTAGCGTATTTAATTGTTGTTGTTGTTCTATACGTCCCACCGGAGTTATATCCTCAACAGACACAGCGTAATTCTATATGTCCCACCAGTTATATATGGGACAATATTGGCTCAGATTCAAATTTGGGCAAATTGATTTATTGATCTGGTCTGAGTAACAAACAAGGATAGCGATAAACTGTTTACAAATATTTATTGTGCCCAATCTTATACTTTAAGCAATTACATGTACATACACTGGACTAGAAACATGGTATAAAAGTGTAAAATGGTGTGCTCAAATGTTGTCTAAGTGAAATAAATCTCTTGCAAAAATTAGTTCAATTAGTTATTTCATAGTATGTACGACTACATAGGCAATTTGATTGCATTCTGATAGGAGTCACATGATTCTCATATAAAACCTATCACATGATATTTATATAAATGAAGTTTCATATATTATAATTATAATATGAGAATAAATTCATAAAAGCTTCATTTTTAAAAACACACATTTTTCATAAAAGCTTCATTTTCATGATAATTATAAAAATATTTTCCAACTTTTATATGATTCTAATATGATTCTTACATGATTCGTACATAAAAGGTTTTATATAAGAATCATGTACTGCTCCTGTATATAAGTATCATATAATAGATAATAGGTATTATATGAGAAGGACACAGGCAACCTTGATTTTTAAAAAAAATAATGGGTCCGGTTAGTTTTTCTGCATAACTTGCATTTGTTCAATCATTAATATTAATTTTAAGAATGGCACAAAGCAGATTGTTTTTGTATATTATTACCTGTTGATTACACATCACCCATAATATAGTCAAATATGTGGTAAAATAATGAAGATAAGTTGAAATCTCAAAATTGTGTTGAGACAAAAAAACAAGAGCCCAAGAGGGCCTGTATCGCTCTACTGGCTATATGGAGACTTTGATGGGGAACACGACAACATGTGCAACTAGATTTGGTACTGATCATCCCTGCAGTTTCATTAAAATATGTCCAAATGAAAGCCCTATTGTCTTAATGAGGCAAAATACAGCATTTTTAACTAAAACAAGGGCTATAACTCTGGTGTTACTGATCCGATTTGGCAGGTTTTCGAACTTGTCCAAGCTTTCATTGATATTAACAATATGTGCAAGTTTGGTAAAGATCAAATAATAAATGCAGGTGCTAATATAAAGACATTGGCGGTTTCGTAAAGATCCGAGCAACAATGAAGAGCCTAGAGTGTTCACAATGCAAAAGTTAACGGACGATGAACAACTGGCCATCCCATCAACCCAAATTTTGTGAAAATTCAATTCTATTTATTTGAGTTATTCAACCAAACTTGTGAAGATGTTAATTCTTATATATACGTTCACAGAGGTATGTACAAGCAAAGTTGCCTTGTCTTAATAAATTCAACTATTTTTAAAATGTACTTTAAAATTAAAATCACAACCATGGTATATTGTTTTTTATAAAGAAAATCAAAATTATAATAAACTACAAAAAGAATAATCATTTACTAGGACATGAATGTTAGTTATAATCACAACCACAGTCAATACATACTACAGTCATCAACCAGTCAATACATACTACAGTAATCAACCAGTCAATACATACAGTAATCAACCAAAACATTTCACTTGCTTGTTAGGCGGTCGATTTTTTGTGGTGGAGGCAGACCACCCACTTATTCATGTATAGAAACAGTTCCGTATACCTCCCGCCATTCGTATGAATCGACACTTACAAGTTGACCGCCATCAACCAATACAACTGACCTTAACCCATTACTATGAATGCTCTACTGGACTTGGTCACTTCACTTAGACTCGTCATCTTTCTTGGTTTTGACTAGTTTAGCCAACTTTTCTCGTGATGTTCCAGTGAAGTTTATGAAAAATGACATCAAAAGGAGCGTTCTTTTTCAAACAAAGCGCTAATGGAGACACTGGAAAACGTGCCATCCCATTAACTCTGCTGATCTTCATTTGTTAGAGTTAAATAGCAAGGCATACTTTGTTATAATAAAAAGCGATACTGATGCAGCAGCTTCCATATTGTATATACTTACAAAGGCCTTTATGTTTCCGTCTATACGCTAGAAAAAGCTTTTAAATATACAGTTTGCATAAGGAATATCTCCATTACAAAACAGTGATGGGCTATACCATTAAAACATACATGGGACCCCGGGAAGATACTTTTGAAAATGAATACCCAACCTTAGATGCCGATTGAGTTTAAAGAACCAAATTTTGGAAAATAGGGTTCACAGACAGATGTTTATTAAATTGCTTTCCTCGAGTCCCAAGTATGTTTTACTGGAATAGCCCGAAAGTATAACTCTTGTTGCATATAGACATACAGAAATGTAAATAGACAAAAGATACCATTAGTGCAGACAAACAATTCACACACAGTATAGGTATTTTTCTAGTTTACAACCATAAGAAGTTGAAGATGAATTGTGTTTTACGGTGCACCTCACAAAAAGTCATCAACAGATATGAACATTCCAAGCCCACTCTCCATTTACATAAAAACAGAAGCGTGCAGAATGGGCCTGAAACCGTATCCTCTGCAAAACTGCTTGTTTGTTTGTTTGGTATCATTTTTCAGCACATTTTAGGCTATATATGATGGTCGATTTTTTGTGGTGGAGACAGCCCACCCACTTATTCCTTTGAAGAACTAGAACCCTATACCTCCAGCCATCCGTAACAATCAACACTATACCTCCAGCCATCCGTAACAATCAACCCTATACCTCCAGCCATCCGTAACAATCAACACTTCCTCATGCACATTGGTGAGAGGTTTTAGACGTCTTTAACCCCTCGACCACGGAGGCCTGCAGATTTTGTTGTAATCCTTTACTGCCACAACTCTCAAGCAGCACCTTACAACCACCCGTAGATCATGATGATGTTATATTTTAATGAACATGACTAAAATATTACACAATGAACATGAATTTTGTGGAATTACATGATTTAGTTTGATAGGCAAGGGCCCTATTCTTGCCCCGAAATCACACGTCTGAAACGACAGAAAACACACGTCTGAAACGACAGAAATCACACGTCTGAAACGACAGAAACCACACGTCTGAAACGACAGAAATCACACGTCTGAAACGACAGAAACCACAGGTCTGAAACCACACAAAACACATGTGAAGTCCACTGTATTAAATCAAATTATCATTACAACTTATGGTGTGGGAGCTGATTAACACCATTCTATATTTTTGATATACCACCACTTATATAGTTGTTGTCGGTTTCGCGTGTTAATGCGACAGGGAAATTGCAATAAAAGTCGATATATGAGTTATGTGATAAACAGAATCTAACATTCGTTCTCATTCATTATCGAATTTATTAAACTCGTTAGCAAAAATTATATAATGCTCGGCAAGAGCCTCGCATTATATCATTTTGCCAACTCGTTTAATAAATTCAATAATAAATGAGTACTCATGTAAGATCCTCTATATGTATACTGAAAGGAAAAAAAATGCATAATGAAACAATTGCCTATACTACACTATTATATATTTTTCTTTTCCCTTTCAGTATAGTTTATGTTAACTTTATTTGGTCAAAACCCTTCGAGGTATACTAAACATAACAAGAGCATTTTTTGTAGTTAAATGTTTTGAAGATAGGACTTTTAATCCTATTATTGTATCCTTCATACTACATTATAAAGCCACAAATAATATACATAGCATTTATATTTGATTATATATACATGTAGCATTCCATTCAAATCTATGATACACAACAAATCTTACTGTCGGAGAATCATTTATCAATTAAAGATTCAGTATTTAAATTAAGTGTGCATGTACTTACTACTTCACTGGCTATAGTAGACATAAACATAGACAAAACAATTACCTAAATTAACTTTTTGTATGACAAATATAACTAAAATACAATCTGAGATGGGCATTACAATATTTAAACATTGTTTAACGCATTTAAACATTTTCTATTATACAAACTCGCCTTTTGATATCCAACACCGGTAACATTTAACAAATAACAATTAATTTGTAACCATTTTTTGTTTGGCACTTATACCTAGAACACATGGGCATTATGTGTGTGAAGACTGGTTTGTTATACCTAACCTTCATTACTTAATCACCTACATTCGTAAATCTAACACAAGAATTCCATAAAAAAAAAAAAATCATCTACACTGCTTGGATACGTATGAAAAAGATAAAGAATAATTTTGATAAACTTCGCCCTACTAACTGTTAGGGTAAAGATCTATAAAAGGGTTCATGTTTTGTTTTTTTAAAGGTTTAAACAATTTATACTGTTTTTTGTGTGTGAGGGAGAGTGCGTGTGTGTGTTTGTGCTTGAATTAGTGTGTGTGTGTATGTTGGCATGCATGCCTGTCAGGTGTTGTTACTTAATTGTTTATATTATGTTCTGAAGATGAAAATATCGTATGTGTATAAGTAAAAATAAAATATCTCTTCCGTTCATATTATATCTAGCCTATTTTACTAAATGTAAGTCAATGACCCGTTAAATTAAAGGTTGCGATTAATTGTGAAGTTGTTTTATTGGATTGATCTGTTACGCTAAAAAAACACAACACGGTATAATCTAAGTTTGGAGGAGCTTGTGTTTCCTAAACACATTAAACGCTAACGCTTACATAGACACTTTCGTCTTCAGAAAAGAAACACAGGTCTGCTCCTTTTATATGAAAAGGGTAAAAAAAATTGTTTCAACAATATCATAAACAATGCAATTTCTATTAATTAACAAATGTACACAAATAAACAACCGACAACAAACGTAAAACAAGTTCAAACAACATCACTTATATTAAAAGCCTTTATCCAAACAGGTTAAAGAATAAAGAAAATATGCCTACATTTCGCAGTTAATTTGGTGTCTAAAAACCTTGTCTTGAGTTATACAGTATAAAATTACAACAGTACAACATCGGATAAAATATTTTTTCTTCTGGCAGATATTGGCCACCATCACCTAACTGATGATCATGCGAAGTACATGAAAGGGTTGTACTAGAATTAAGAAGAAAAAGAGTGAAATTATATACAGTGAAGGGTTAAAAATAAAACAATGTTTCAATATGAGCTTAGATAAAGATCTTGGATGCTCGAGTCTTAAAGGCGTCGAGCGACCCTAGTGACACAATTACTGGGGGTAATATGTCCTACTCTTGGATGGAATTGACTAACAATGAACATTCCAGGTTCATCCTCCATTTACATCAAGATAAAGTATGGAGAATGGGCCTAGAACCTTCTAACCTGCAGAACTGCAGAGTTGCTGCAAATTCTATTGTAGATACTCCATTTACAATGGAACCATTTTCCCACATTTGCATATGTGGTGTCATGAAGAAAACCTTGAATGAGCATGATAAAAAAAAAGCTAAATGAACTGTGGGAGTCCTACCCCTCTACCTCTAGCGGGATTTGCAGTGCTTGTATTCTACCCCGGCAACCACACGGGGAGTTCAGGGGAAAGGTTTAATTGTGATATTCATTTTTTACATGGCATCTGGTAAGATTTCTAGACAGCCTGGCTGACAGAACCAATAGAACATTTTAAAATCGAACTAGACATATATACTTGTTTTATATTTATTTATAGAAAACGTAACCCAATGCTGGATGGTTTCATCCCGACATCGTTTGTACGAGTTATTAACAAATTTGGAGTACAAGTAGCTGGACTACTCATTACATATGGTAATTAATAAAAAAATAAATGTGACTAAGTCATGACATCAATAAGGTGTTGCTGACGATTCACCGAGAACATTCGTGAAAATAACCACACGTCTGCCATCTTGTTAAGGATTTCTCTATAAATGAAAGCCAGCAGTTAAATAATATCTATTTAACAAATAAAATCGGGCACGTTGTATATAATTACCGTGAAGCAGAATTTTGTGTTACTGTGCACCCTTAAAAAAAAAGGTAATACAGTACCAACTGAAATGAACATACTCCACCCACCAGCCATTTACATCATATTCAAAATATGCAGAATGGGCCTAGAACCTTCTCACCTGCAGAACTGCATATTTGCAAATTCTGTTGCAAACAATCCATGTTTCGCTAAAGCTATGATCAGTGTTTTCTGCCATCACTGTTTTCTGCCATAACTCAATTGACACATAAAATAACACAATGGTCATGATGTGGACCTCTTATGATCGTGAATTTTACCCCTCTCTCAGGGCAGGCAGTTGCTCTATTCTTGCCTGGGACCCAAGGGGCAGCCATACTGAACACTGCACGAAGTAATCCAGCTTATGACATGTTGAATTGAACTGAATTGGTGTTTTACGGCACACCAACACAAGAAAGGTTATATGGCACCAAACAGGGATGGACATGCCAGGCTCATCCTCCATTTACATCTAGATAAAATATGGAGATTGAACCTAGAACCTTCTTACCTGCAGAGTTGCTGCAAATTCTATTGTTGACACTCCATTTACGATGGAGTCACATTTCCACATTTGTAAATGCGGTGTCATCGAGAAAACTTGAATGAGAATGATAAAAAAATATGACATGTTGGAAAATGCATTTCATAAACAAGAATACTTCATACAACTTACAAGATATCTTATCTAAAACAATTTAACTGTTGTACTTATATAGTTTACTTTCACAAAATAATTTAATCCAGGTATAAACTTATCAAGATTTTGATTTGATTTCAATATAAAAATGGTGTGTCACATGCTGTTTTGGTCTTTATATCAAATGTATCACACACTTATATGTTTCAATTTTTTATATCAAAATGGAATGTCACACAGTGATTATTTTTGATATCAAAATGGTCTGCCACAAAATAATTGGTATTGATATCAAACGGAATCCAATATTTTATGTGTATCTAGATAGTAAATGTCACATAAGGTCAATGTCAGATCACATAATAATAATAATAATTTATTTAACGAAGGTTAAAACACATTAAGTTATGTATATAAAATACAAACACTTATTTTCAATGTGGCCTTCGGACAATAATGCTATAAAAGTTATAAATACATATAAAAACATGCATACTCATGCGCACACACGCAAACATCCATATACATCACAATACTACAAATCCGACAAACACTCATTGGTTAATACATTCATAATATTCTTAATTGATAAACATGTTTTATATGTATCTAGATAGTAGATGTCAGATCAAATGTTTATGTGTATTTAGTCAATGTCAGATCACGTGTTTTACTTGTATCTAGATAGTAAATGTCAGATCACGTGTTTTATGTGTATCTAAAGGGAAATGTCAGATCACGTGTTTTATGTGTATCTAGATAGTCAATGTCAGATCACGTGTTTTACACGTATGTATATAGTAAATGTCAGATCACATGTTTTACGTGTATCTAGATAGCAAATGTCAGATCACATGTTTTATGTGTATCTAGATAGTAAATGTCAGATCACATGTAAATGTCAGATCACGTGTTTTACTTGTATCTAGATAGTCAATGTCAGATCACGTGTTTTATGTGTATCTAGATAGTCAATGTCAGATCACGTGTTTTATGTGTATCTAGATAGTCAATGTCAGATCACGTGTTTTACACGTATGTATATAGTAAATGTCAGATCACATGTTTTACGTGTATCTAGATAGTAAATGTCAGATCACACGTTTTACGCGTATGTATATATTAAATGTCAGATCACATGTTTTATGTGTATCTAGATAGTAAATGTCAGATCACGTTTTACGTGTATGTATATAGTAAATGTCAGATCACGTTTTACGTGTATCTAGATAGTAAATGTCAGATCACATGTAAATGTCAGATCACGTGTTTTATGTGTATCTAGATAGTAAATGTCAGATCACGTTTTACACGTATGTATAGTAAATGTCAGATCACGTGTTTTATGTGTATCTAGATAGTAAATGTCAGATCATGTTTTACACGTATGTATAGTAAATGTCAGATCACGTGTTTTATGTGTATCTAGATAGTAAATTCAGATCACGTTTTACACGTATGTATAGTAAATGTCAGATCACGTGTTTTATGTGTATCTAGATAGTAAATGTCAGATCACGTTTTACACGTATGTATAGTAAATGTCAGATCACGTGTTTTATGTGTATCTAGATAGTAAATGTCAGATCACGTATTACACGTATGTATAGTAAATGTCAGATCACGTGTTTTATGTGAATCTAGATAGTAAATGTCAGATCACGTTTTACACGTATGTATAGTAAATGTCAGATCACGTGTTTTACGCATATGTTTTTATATGATGTATTATGACTATTCAAGATGTAATAAAACCAATCAAAAACGTCTTACTTTAAAAACAAACTATTTCTTTTTATTCATTTTGTCTTATCAATTCAAGAAACTTAAAGATATAAAAATTAATAAAAACGTTAAAATTCAAAAGTAAAATACTTTATTTATTCTAATTATTGCTGCATTCCTATCACACATCTCCACTGTTTATATGGTTATTCATTCGAAAATGCAAACTGAATCGGGTGTCCTAGAACCTTCTAATCAGCAGAACTGCAGAGTTACTTCAAATTATATAGAAGACAAATCATTTATAACAGAGCCATGTTCCCACGTTCACACACGCAGGATCATGATGAAGACAGAAAAGGGGAATGCAATGTTAATTAGAATAAATAAAGTTATCTAAAATGGAATGTTGTCTATAGTAGACATTGGAGGTTGTTGATATCATACATTCCTATATTTAAAAGTAATGTTCTATTGACTTCGGTGGCAGATATAATTTAAATCTGTAACAACAATGTACACATTGTACACACAATGTACATGACGTACACATTCAATAACAAAGCAGCTGTTTGGTAAAATTGAATACCACAAAAAGTTATTTTAAATGAAACAAACATGCAAATGGCTGTAAACAAATGTTCCCTTGTTTTTTTTTGTTGCATCTTCCAGGATTCAGAACTAGATTTACTGCGAGCTCTCCTACAACTGGCATGTAGAGTAGGTACACACATGGCACTCTGGATTCGATTAAATGTTTGAAAGGTGTTTTACGTAATTTTCAGCACATCTTAGACTACATACGACGGTCGATTTTTTCGTGGTGGAAGCAGACCACCCACTTATTCCTGGGTAGAACCAGTACTGTATACCTCCCGCCATACGTAAACATCGACACTTTTTCACTTTCAGGTCGAGCTCCCAGTTAGATGCGAACCTGCAGAGGTGAGAAAGTTTAAGATGCAGTGTCTTTACTATCCCGGTCACGGAGGTACTACTGCTCCATATTTGAAATGTTCAATGAAAAGATACTTTGTCGACCACTGAGCTACGGAGGTACTACTGTTCCATATTTGAAATGTTCAAAGAAAAGATACTTGTCGACCACTGAGTTAATTGAACACATGACAAATGAGACAATAGGAATGTCAGGGGAACCATACAAGCCACGACAGATATTGTCATTACTAGCACGTGTAACATGAGCAATACTGAGGAGAGAGGTTTGTACCTACATAAAGTGACCGGGAATACCCAACGTTTCAGAGTTCTGGATAGGAACTGTTGAAAACAGATGTGTGCATTTGTAACATCCGATCACCGGTTACACATGTATTAACACCAGTTACAGTTTACTCAAATTTGTGTTTAATATCTTTGTATTTGTTTTCAATATATATATCAGACAGCAAAACTGCTTTTCTTTCCAAAAGATGATGTTATTTAAAAGTTATATCTACAAAACAGAATGCAGACATGCTTATGTCACACAACAGTCTATGAATTATACCAGACAATATTTATTTATGTAAAATCATATAGCAGCAATAATCAATCACCAGTTCTTGTTTAAATGCTTGGCAACTGTCTCTTGGTAACATCCCCATTTGCTAATATTTGCATGTATACATCCCTGTTCGCTAATTTGCATGTGTTGCCTGGTTGCATCCATGTTGCTAATTTGCATATGTGTTGCCTGGTAACAAATGTTTATGTATGCTGCAGGGCAGACCCAAATCCAAATCCTTTTGGTCCAAAGTTTTTACCGTAACAACCTGTAAACAGATGTTTTAAGAATGAATGGGTTAACGTGTTTTTCTTCATCTTACCAATTTGAGGTACATGGAGGTTAGTTTCACATCCAGAATAACAGGCAGAGTTTACTTCATAATTACACTATGAACGAGGATACAGATTAACCCTTAACCCCCTACATATATATAATGGACTGTTCTTTCTTTGAATTAAGACCATTTCATTTACTTTACAAAGGGGTGTTTTGGGGGAAATGACTGATCAGCAGCAGACATTGCAAACCCTGATCAGCGAGTTACTCGCATCAGCGAGTTACTCGCAGGCTGACTGTGAGTTACTTTACTCGCGGGCTGAGCTGGGTTTACAATGGACGCAAAGGCTATTATAGTCGTGCTTAGCGGGTTAAGGGTTAATATACATGTATGTAAACCTTTGGTAAGTAATATAACAGCTGGAAGGAAGGTAAATCTGTTCAACAAATTAATGAAGTCATATTTTACTATAAGGGTTATTCCATTAAAACATACCAGGGGGTAGCGGAAGGCACTTTTAAATTTAACCATCCACCTATAGATGCAATTTTCATATTGATATGACCACCCATAGAAGTAAAATCCACTCATGTATTTTTATTGTTTAACCGTGTATTTTTTTAATTAATGATCTGGAAGTTGCCAAAAATGTATTTCAGTTTAATATATATGTGATGGAGGCTTTTATTGGTGGATGAAGGGTTGTGTACTCAGAATCATGAATTTGAGCAACCACCCATTTTCTGCACTTAAGTCTTAGCCACTGAATGTTCTCATTAACAATCTGCAGGTGGAGCTGGGATTCAAACGCATGACCTCATATTTATAGTAGTCTATATAACAACAACAGTGCATTCAAATGTTTTAAGTATTTTTTTAGATGTATTCAATCCACCAGCTGTTACTGTTCAAGTGAACCACATACATTGCTGACCATTAGATATGAAGATTCCAAGCAATGATATTTCTTAAATTCAAGTTTTCTTCACTGCCAGAATATATATGCCAATTACCTATTTAAAGCTTGTCTTCTATTGTTATTAAATAACTTTGTTTGCGGGGGCTATATAGGAATCACACTGTCCGTCACGTAGCATCACATACGTTACATCACATAAAACTCTTACTTATAACAACTACTTCTACAATTTTCAACATACTGAACTAAAACTTTGTATACATGATCAGCATCAAGTGTAGAAGTGCGCGACATAAATTTCTTATGGCTCGCTAAATGCCATGCAGAGTCATTGCCCTTGGACTTTGTGATATACTATATAGCATAAAGCATTTATGCAATCTTGTGACCCGAACTACTACTACAGTTTTCAAGGTCTTGAACTGAAACTTTCTATACATGTTCAAAATTGAATTTCAATATATGCAAGCAGATTGGAAGTCAAAATGATACTGGATTAATAAATCTAGACACTAATGTTAATGCTTGATAAAGACTTCAAGACTGCCTGTGTTAAAGGCGATAACATCGCACAGCTAGTTAGAGAAAACTAAAAAATACGGACACCTGTAATTGTTTCAAATAGTAATAAATGTCATATATTAAACACAATATTTGTAGATTTAAGCTGCCGAAAATATCTTACTTTTACAGAAAACTTCATTCTCTCGCTGCGTCATGTTATGTGAATCCAGCGACTTCCTACACGCAGAACACTTGAAACACTGTTTGTGAAACACCTGGAAAGACAACAAAATGTTAACCAAGCATTCTTTGAACTTTCTAGTTCACATGTAAACACATTTAGCACCAAAACATAGGAAATTAGGGTATTTTCTTAATTATTCGGTAAATAACAAGACACAATAGTTATCACAAATTAATTTGAGGCTGTTTCAGAAATAAATATCTATTTAGTGTTATGCATCAACTGGGGGTGAGGCAGCAACCACTTTGTTTTTAACTGTGGATGTGTTATTGTTTAATAAATAAAATACAAATCTAGAAGTAGTTGAGCTTTTATAAAAATCAAAAATCACCTGGTGGCTGTGTGTTTTTCTCATTAAAATCTATGGTTGGCCGTACATTTGTCATTCCTTAATTAAAATCTATAAGTGGCCATTTCTTTATTATATATTATTCACGAACTACTATCAAATAGATTACTATGGTTCTTTAACATGCTCAAGATAGCATCCTGTACTGGCTGTCCAGAACAATCATATTAGGTTATATTGGGATAGCAATCTCAGAGGGATTTGATTTTGAATAATGTTTAATACCTTTACCATTACAATTAAGGCTATGTATGACGGTCAACTTTTAGTGGCAGACACCACTTATTCGTGGGTAAAACCAGTATTTTCTTGCATACCGGACAAGGATATCCGTCATTTTACCGGGGCTAGATATTTCCATCTCACCGTAGGGTCGAGATAAAATTCATGCGCGCCAACATCCGGTATGCAGGAAAACATGTAAAACGTTAGTAGCTGGCGGCGTCAACGCACAGCATGTCTCTGATATGCAATAATATGCAAGAAAAAGAATCCATCATGGGTATTCGGTTCAGATAGGGAATTCCAACCCTCGGTATAAGTGTTTTAATCGGAACCTCGGTAGAGCCTCGGTTCCGATAAAAACACTTATACCTCGGGTTGGAATTCGCTACCTTCACCGGATACCCATGAAAGATTCTTATAGTACAACTCCCGCCATACGCAAGAATCAAAGAATCTTTTTCTCACTTTCTCTCAAGTCGAGCTCTCAGTGGGATTCAAACTCGCAGCTGTGAGAGGTGAGAATATTTCACTCGTTTTTACCCTCTTGACCACGGAGGACCTTCAAACTCAGAAGGAAATGAGATGAAGGTTGCAGTTTCCCATCAGACATGCCTCCTCTAGGAAGCATGGGCAGACATCTATAGCTCTAAAGCCAAGGCCTAATCTAGTTACTGAGACCGCTCACAGGGGTTAGATGTGATATAAATACATTTGGTTAAAATACTTCTAAACTTGCACTACAAGACCACCAGGTCATCATGTATCAAATTTCATAAAGAACAATTTTCGAGCAATCTTCAGAACTAAGTGACTGACAGATAGACCGACAGGCTTCACTTGCATACCATTCTAACATTTATTTTACGGGAGTTAAAAAAGAGGTCAATGACCTTGAAGCTCTACTGATAATCTTTTGATAGCCAGACCAGCCATGGGAACCTGTGAAGTTTTATGGAATTAAGACCAACACTTTTAGAGAAGTAGTTGCCACAAGTTTTTCCTATATCACTCGATGGCCACTGGCCGCCATGTTTGAAATAGAATCAAAATGAATTTTGTTTAGGACCAATTACATCATGCCAGTCATTTTAGTAAAGGTTCCAAATCAATACCAGTTATGGTTTTTGAGAAGTAGTTGCCACAAACTTGTATTTAAGCTGTGGCAGCCATCTTGAATTTCCGGTCAACCTGATTTTTACTTGGGACTAACTGGACATCAAGTCCAACATTCCTGTAAAGTTTTATGAAAGTCATTTTGGTGTAAAACATATAAAACTGATACCACTATGGTTTTAGAGAAGTAGTCACCACAAAGTTGTATTTAAAACACATTTTTAGCCATGGCAGCCATCTTAAATTTTAGATCAACCTGATTACTTAAGACCAACTAGACATCAAGAGCAACATTCCTATATTCCTAAATATCATGATTTATTATGCAACATTACCTGTTCATAAATATAGCAGGTGACCGTGTGCGACCAAGTCACGGGTCATGTTATGCAATTTCTCCTGAGAAATATGGTTACTGTCTCACCAGTACAAGTAGACTTGCTCTTCCGTCTCAGTGGTTATATTTGGATAATCAGAATCAAAATAAAATCTTAAAATCCTACAATTTGTTTTCAGTCTTTTTCTGAGAGTCAAAAACAGTGTTTATTCTAGGACGCGCGATCGCGCCATTTTCTACACGATCGCGTTCTTTTTAAAACCTAATGCATGCTGATCTCGAGTACAAACGTAGAAAAAACAACTCAATTTGTGACAAATATGCATGCGACATCGTAATCCGTAAATTTTAACTAAATGGAGACAAATTCTGGGCCCTGATTATTGTTTATCAGAGCTAGTCTTAATCATCGTGTACGCTTGATTGCAAATACAAACGTTTGTCTTGAAAACAAGCAAGCATCGCAGATGACCAAGACTAAGCATGTAAATCATAGCGGAGTTACCGTTATTTGTGTATTCCCGTGTGAGGTGGCGCTAGGTTTCAGATTGTACGGAATACTTTAGACAAAAATAAGTTTAGGACATGCTTGTTTTGCCTTGCGGTTGCAGACATTGTTGTTTACAGTCACATGTACGGCAAATTTAAAGGTATCTGTCAGTTCACGTATTTTCACCATGCTTTTTTAAAATCCCCCTATTTTTCAAATATGAGGGGAAAATCCCCCCTACTTTTCAATTTCTAGAAGAGACACTGCAAAAATACAAAGGAAACGCAATCCTTACTCCACTATGAATGTATAATGGACAGTCTTTTCTTTGAATTTGGACCAGTCCATTTATAGTACAAAGGGGTATTTCGGTCAAATTGACAGATGAGCACCCATACATTGTATACTCTGATCAGCCTGAAAGATGTTGTGCCAGTCATTTTGGTAAAAGTTCCAATTCAATATCACTTACGGTTTTGAGAAGTAGTCGCCACAAAGTCATATTTTTAAATATATTTTCAGCAGCGGCCATTACCTACTGACCTGAATTTTTGCTAGAATCAACTAGACATCAAGAGCAACATTCTGTGAAGTTTCATGAAAACCTGTCAAGTAGTTTCAGAGGAGTAGTCGTCACAAGTTTTTCCAATATAACTCTGTGTAAACAAAGATGTTTGACATCCAGTCAAAATGAACTTTGGTTAGGACCAACTACATGTCGTGCCAGTCATTATAACGGTTCCAAATCAATATCACTTATTATTTTTGAGAAGTAGTCGCCACAAAATCGCATTTTTAAAATCTATTTTTAGCCGTGGTGGCCATCTTGAATTTCCACCAGACCCTGAATTTTTGCTAGAATCAACTAGACATCAAGAGCAACATTCCTGTGAAGTTTCATGAAAATCCATCAAGTATTTTCAGAGAAGTCACCACAAAAACAAACGTTTATGGACGGACGACGCAACACAGCATAAGCTCTGCTGATCTTTGATCAGTCGGGCTAAAAAGTAACAAAGTTAAACACTTTTTATCTTTCTAGGAATGAATAAAACAATTATTTATGTGTAATATCAGCATTACTTACTTGGTTACCACCCATGACTTGTTCAGCAAAGTAGACGCTGTTTCCACATCTTCCGCACATATCTCCACCTAACCTGCCACCACCGTTCTCTAACAGCGGTGCCGCCTGGGCTTGGGCCAGAGAGGACACATTACTGTAACATACAACAAAATGGGTTTATACTCATAGTGATCCAGTCAAGGCTTTCCCTTTGCTTCTGAGTAACAGGTTTCTAAGCAACAGGAATAGGGTTATTAGAGAGATTAGCAGGTCAGCGAACCAAAGTAAGATGGTAAATCACACATAAATGGATCACCAAATTGGTGGTTGAAAATTTAAAAAAAAAAAAAGGTGGTAAATCACCCGTCTACCAGCTATTAAGAAAGCATGAAAGGTCATGGAGAACTTAAATTGTACTGGTCCCTTCTCTATAGAATAATTCTAGTTTTAATAATCTCTCAGTTTTAAGAACCAATGTTTCTAGAGGCTCCTGTTCCCAATGTTTCTAGAGGCTCGCATTCCCAATGTTTCTAGAGGCTCGTATTCCCAATGTTTCTAGAGGCTCGCGTTTCCAATGTTTCTAGAGGCTGGCGTTCCCAATATTTCTAGAGGCTCCTGTTCCCAATGTTTCTAGAGGCTCGTGTTCCCAATGTTTTTAGAGGCTCGCATTCCCAATGTTTCTAGAGGCTCGCGTTCCCAATGTTTCTAGAGGCTCGCGTTCCCAATGTTTCTTCAGGCTCCTGTTCCCAATGTTTCTAGAGGCTCGCGTTCCCAATGTTTCTAGAGACTCGCGTTCCCAATGTTTCTAGAGGCTTGCGTTCCCAATGTTTCTAGAGGCTCGCATTCCAATGTTTCTAGAGGCTCGCATTCCCAATGTTTCTAGAGGCTCACGTTCCCAATGTTTCTAGAGGATCGCGTTCCCAATGTTTCTAGAGGCTCGCTCGCATTCCCAATGTTTCTAGAGGCTCGCATTCCAATGTTTCTAGAGGCTTGCGTTCCCAATGTTGCTTGAGGCTCGCGTTCCCAATGTTTCTAGAGGCTCGCGTTCCCAATGTTTCTAGAGGCTCGCATTCCCAATGTTTCTAAAGGCTCGCGTTCCCAATGTTTCTAGAGGCTCGCGTTCCCAATGTTTCTAGAGGCTCGCGTTCCCAATGTTTCTAGAGGCTCATGTTCCCAATGTTTCTAGAGTCTTGCGTTCCCTTGTACTCTAAATACTGAATTTATTAAACATTGGTCACAATTATCTGTTTTAAATACTAGAAACATGGCATAGGTAGGATACATTATACTGGGAGTTATGATACTTATTTGAGGCTATTTGTAAACATAAAATTAATAACTAAGGAATGAACTATTAATCTCCAACAGCTCTTTGGAAAATCAAATAGTTGAGACAAAGTATCTTATATTTGTTAATAAATTGCAACAAGAGGTCAATGACCTTGAAGCTCTACTGATTGATTTTGAGAGCTAGATCAGCATTCCTGTGCAGTTTCATGAAAATCTGTCTATTAGTTTCAGAGGAGTAGTCGCTACAAGTTTTTACTATATAACTCTATGTAAACAAAGATGGCTTAACGACGAATCAAAATGATTTTGGACAAGGACCATCAGCATAACATGGTGTTGCAAATTTGTTTTTAAAAATCTATTTTTAGCCGTGGTGGCCATCTTGAATTTCCAGCTGACCTGAAACTTTGCTAGGATCAACGAGATATCAAGAGCAACATTCCTGTAAAGTTTCATGAAAATCTGTGAAGTAGTTTCAGAGGAGTAGTCGTTATATACGGGGCCCGGCCGACCTATAATTTTGCTATGATCAACTAGACATCAAGAGCAACATTCCTGTGAAGCTTCATGAAAATCCATCAAGAAGTTTCAGTGGAGTAGTCACAAGTTTTTACTATATAACTCCATGTAAACAAAGATGACCGCTGGCAGCCGTGTTTAATGTCGATTCAAAAAAGATTTTCAACAAGGACCAACGTCATGTAATGCTGATCATTTCAGAAAAAGTCTCATATCAATATCACTTATAGTTTTCAAGAAATAGTCGCTACAAACTTGTTTTTTAAAAATCTATTTTTATCTTTGGTTGCCATTTTGGATTTCAAATAACAGGCATTGTAACGGATTTCCTGGATCCCGAGGACACCATATTTTGGGGAGTGACACCATATTTTGGGTATCTATTTTTAGCTTTGGTGGCCATCCTGGATTTCACATCAAAGTGAATTTTTGCTAGGATCAACTAGGACATCATGGACAACATTCCTGTAGTTTCTTGAAAATCCATCCAGTAGTTTCAGAGTAGTCTCTACAAAAAAAGTTTACGAATGGACGGACAGACGGACACCGCACCACGGAATAAGCTCCGCTGCTCTTTGATCAGTAGAGCTAAAAACAACATGTTCATTCCTCAGAAATTCCATGCATGAAATTATAAATAAAGAAGAATGGTATATATATGCACAAGTAAATTAACTACAGATTCAATGTGAACCTACTCCCTAGTGATTTCCCCGTACTTCCCGGTGTCCATAGAGAGTCCTCCGGCACCGCCAGCAAAGCCGTAGCCTTTAGGTCCAAACTGTTTGGAGTGGCACGCCTTACAGTATACCTCGCAATCGTGGTCCGTGCACGTGGTACTGTCCAATATCTTATTGCACTTAGCTGGAATATAGGTCAGTAGATATATAGAGGTTATTAACTGGGGTAGGTGTGCCTCTTTGTGATATTGGCCCGAGATAGCCATATGAGGCCCGAGAACTTTAGCTCGAGGGCCTCATATGGCTGTCGAGGGCCAATGTCACAAAGAGGCACACCTACCCTAGTTAATAACCTGTTTATTACATGTGTAACCAAAACACTATTATTTTGATTAGATTATTAGATCTAAATTGCGGAAAGTCATTTTAAATACCTTTTATCTACTTGTGTACATTTTTTTAATTTTTTTTAAATATGACTCTTTATTTAGATCCATTTCTATTCATTGATTTTACAAGAATAAAACAAACGTATGACGTTAATATGATATGCCATTTAAAATCGGCAATTCGGTACCTTGTTTCCAAAACACCAATTCAACCCCCTTAATTAAAATTACACAGAAACGTTTCTGACGTAATCTTTGTAACAAAATCGTCATAATGGTGACGTTGTGTTTGCCAGTGACGTTTTATTCCACGTCATTGACTTTGTCAGTTTTTGTGTTTACGTTTGAGCTTGTAGAAGAAAGGAAATTTCAAATGGCATTTGGTTTCGCAAATATAATTTAAGGATAAAAAGGTAGGAGATTATTTTTTATTTCACATACAGTACAGTACAGTATGTATTGTTTCCTGCATGCCTTTTATTTAAAATGTAATTGAGACCCGAACGGCAGTACTGGTCGGGGGCCACTTTCCTTTTTGTACCGCTTCTTTACTTTTTGGTTGTTTCTTGTTTCCAATCGCCTGTGCTAAACGTCTGTCGATAAGTAACATCGCGTTAGCAATTTGCATTGTAAAAACAGTTTTTAAATGAGAATGAATGACGGAAACTGGGTTTGGACGGAAACTGGTCCCTAAACAGTATATATTATAATAGGTTGTTGAAGACATTTCGATCAAAAACAACGAGTTGATAATGTACATAATATGTATAATTTAATAGGTTACAGTAAATCTATCACACAATCGGCAAAAATATTTTCAACATCTCCGAGCCAGTCACACACATTTTTTTTCAAATCATATTGTAGGGTGATTTAGACCGAGTCGTTCTTGTTTTTTACAATTTCATTATTTAATATCCGTCCTGATATTTGTTTGGCTACTAACGATCTCCTGCGTGTACTCAGAGTAGCGAGCATTCTGGCTGCCATTTTCAACCGTCGCAGTTGTCGTTGGATGCACGTGCTGATGCATGATATGACTGGTTCGTGGTCGATTATTAAAAATACATCTACAATTTAATGCTAAATGTATGTAACGCAGTCTAGATTTAATATGGATTTTCGGCCCGCCATATGGGTTTTTTGGCCTGCTGTTTCACGCGCTTCACACGCTTATCTAATATGACCGCAGAGACAATGCCTGTATTACACGAAAAACAGGCCGTTTTTGTTACTATATATAGTAACACATGTAATAAGAATAATTATTTAACATGTAGATCTGTATAATTCTGCCGTGAAACAGGGTGACTGAGATAAAATACATATGATGCTAGAAGGCTCTATTTTGTAAACAATTTAATTGTTTTGCGAATGAAGCACACTTTTATCGAAGTATGTGTACAACTGTTAGCAATATAAACAAGTATTTTATAAACTTACCACATGATAGACACATTTTATGCCACTTCCTGCCTACTGCCCTTGCCTCCTCCGCAAAATAGACAGTTTTCTGACATCTAGGGCAGGCATCCCCTCCACCCCACTTCCCGCCACCACCATTACGCTCCAGGGTAGGGGCAGCTTGGGCCTGGTGGTATGACGATACATTCCTACAAGATTGAAATACATTAAAATGAGCTTTACTAGTAGCAAAGACAAGTTTTTATGTTTAAAATAATATATAAGGCCGTAATAATTTATTTCAAAATAGGGGCGGGGTGAATTTTTTTTATTTATTTTTTTATTTTACAAGTCAAATGGAAAATGGCCTCGGCACATAGTAAAACATACTAGTAACTGAGTACTTCCAAGAATAAAAACACATTTTTAATACTGTTTCATACATTCAGCATTTTTTTTTTTTTGAAGAAATAAAATGACCGGGGCTGCAAAAAAAAATGGAGACAGGCGGGGATAAGAATCTAGCAATTAATTTATTTCAGAATTATAATACTCTTAGGTGTTACTCTTAGTGCATGTTTGATGACCTAGTTATCAATATAAATCAGTAAAAAGATTTTGAAGTCAGTATCCCACTGCAGTCTTATTTTATGATGCACTTATGCATTATGCAATATTTTTACAAATAAGTCCAACACAACAAAATATGCTGCTTGTTTATAATTATATATATATACTGATGGAAAAAAGCTTAGCAAGTTTTTTTAGATGAAATAATACTGTATACAAGATATACTGACATTTTGGGGCTTGGTTTTCGTTACGTCATTAAGGTGTTCGACTGTTATTGATTTGTGTTTAATAAAATATTGTGTCTATGGCAGTAGTTTCTTGATTTTACAACCAAAAATGTATTATTTCAAGGGTACAGCAAAAACTTGCAACTTTTTTCCCCCGAGTATATATATGTATATATATACAGGAGGCCCTTACAGACCTGAGGCAGTCAAGAATGTCTCCTCTATACATCTCTATTTACAAACATGGGATCATTTTTCGATCACACAATGCACAATTACACCTATGTTTTGTCAATCCCATATTAATTTGGCTGCCTTACTATATCATGCTTGATAATGTTCTATAACCAATATAGCTGTCAATAAACGGGCAAGAAAAATATGCTCGTCTGAAACACTGAAGAATGTACATACCCTCGAGTTACTTCGTAAGGCTTTCCTGTATCCATGGAGAGACCACCAGCCCCTCCAGCAAACCCGTAGCCCTTGGGACCAAACTTCTTGCCATAGCAAGCCTTACAGAAGATATCATCGGCATGGTTGGTGCAGGAGTAACTGTCCAGTAACTTGTTACACTCAGCTGTGGGATAGAGTTCAACGATATTCATACAAGAATTCCACAGAGAGAAAATACAACGATAATCATAGCAAATATAAGTAAAGCGATAATCGTGAACAAGAGGTCAATGACCTTAAAGCTCTAGTGATAGGTTTTGATAGCTAGATCAGCATTCCTGTGAAGTTTCATGAACATCTGTCAAGTAGTTTCAGAGAAATAGTCGCTACAAGTCTTTTACAATATAACTCTATGTAAACAAAGATGGCCGCTGGCAGCCATGTTTAATGTCGAATCAAAATAATTTTCAACGAAGACCAACATCATTTTTAGCCATGCTGGCCATCTTGAATTTCCAGTTGACTTGAAATTTTGTTATGATCAACTAGACATCAAGAGCAACATTTCTGTTAAGTTTCATGAAAATCCTTCAAGTAGTTTCGGATGAGTTGTCGCTACAAGCTTTTACTATGCAACTCTATGTTTACAAACAATTGAATGTTGTTTAACGGCTCATCAACACAGTATAGGTTATTTAGAGCCGCCCCAGAGAGAGGGGAAGGATACATAGGAATCCGGGAACCTGCCCTACTCTTATTATCGAATAGATTCCTATGGTTCTTTAACGTGCTCGGAGGATAGACCGATACACGGGACCGCCCGGTTTACGTCCCCATCCGACGGACGAGGCTAAGGGAAAGTGTAAAACAAACAAAGATGGCCGCTTGCTGCCTTGTTTAATGACCAATCAAAATGATTTTCGACAAGGACCAGCATCATGTCATGCTGACATTTTAAAAAATTCCCAATCAATATCACTTACAGTTTTCAAGAGGTCTTCACAACAAATTTGCTTTTTAAAAATCTATTTTTAGCCATGGTGGCAATCTTGAATTTCCGGCCAACCTGAAATTTTGCTAGGATCAACTAGACATCAAGAGCAACATTCCTATTGAGCTTCATGAAAATCTGTCGAGTAGTTTCAGAGAACGGACACCGCACCACAGCATAAGCTCTGCTGATCCAAAGATGGATGACAGATAATATAGACAGGTAACTCTAAACGTGATGCAAAATAAGGCCAAGAAAAAAATAGTCATGTTTCAGGTTCCCGACCGACCCTACATTTTGTCCCGACCTTAATTTTTTTTCCCAGTTTCAAAAAAAAAAGAAGAAAAAAAAAAGAAGAAAATGAGAGAAAAATCGCCATCTCTTGTGCTGCGATGATGACGATATTGCTACCAACAAATTGGTGGCCGATATTATCGAGGAGGTTCATCCTTCATATAAAGGCAGCTGGCTACAATATTACTGTCACCAGTTCTGTATGTATTTTCCTGGCAATACATCTTCATGTGATGAGTTCAAAGTCCATTTTGGAGCAATTTTAAATTATATATATTAATAGATACATCCTTGAGGCCCTCAAAATCAGAGTTTTGAATTATGTTTTCTGGTTGTAATTTTTGCCTTCGTGTAGTAAAAAAAATAAAAAAAATATATATATACATACCACATTTTAGACACAACTTGTGGAACTTCTTTCCCAGCGCCAGCATCTGCTCTGCGAAGTATACTGGCTTGGTACATCTTGGACACCGGTCAGACATGGTGCGGATCTCTACACGCTGCAGACAGTAATACCTGAAATCACAAGAAATGATGTCAACATCACAACATTACATCTTGGACACCGGTCAGACATGGTGCAGATCTCTACACGCTGCAGACAGTAATACCTGAAATCACAAGAAATGATGTCAACATCACAACATTACATCATGGACACCGGTCAGACATGGTGCAGATCTCTACATGCTGTAGACAGTAATACCTGAAATCACAAGAAATGATGTCAACATCACAACATTACATCATGGACACCGGTCAGACATGGTGCAGATCTCTACACGCTGCAGACAGTAATACCTGAAATCACAAGAAATGATGTCAACATCACAACATTACATCTTGGACACCGGTCAGACATGGTGCAGATCTCTACACGCTGCAGACAGTAATACCTGAAATCACAAGAAATGATGTCAACATCACCTCATTACATCTTGGACACCAGTCAGACATGGTGCAGATCTCTACACGCTGCAGACAGTAATACCTGAAATCACAAGAAATGATGTTAACATCATGTCATTACATCATGGACACCGGTCAGACATGGTGCAGATCTCTACACGCTGCAGACAGTAATACCTGAAATCACAAGAAATCATGTTAACATCATGTCATTACATCATGGACACAAGTCAGACATGGTGCAGATCTCTACACGCTGCAGACAGTAATACCTGAAATCACAAGAAATGATGTCAACATCACAACATTACATCATGGACACCGGTCAGACATGGTGCAGATCTCTACACGCTGTAGACAGTAATACCTGAAATCACAAGAAATGATGTCAACATCACAACATTACATCATGGACACCGGTCAGACATGGTGCAGATCTCTACACGCTGTAGACAGTAATACCTGAAATCACAAAAAATGATGTCAACATCACAACATTACATCATGGACACCGGTCAGACATGGTGCAGATCTCTACATGCTGCAGACAGTAATACCTGAAATCACAAGAAATGATGTCAACATCACAACATTACATCATGGACACCGGTCAGACATGGTGCAGATCTCTACACGCTGTAGACAGTAATACCTGAAATCACAAAAAATGATGTCAACATCACAACATTACATCATGGACACCGGTCAGACATGGTGCAGATCTCTACATGCTGCAGACAGTAATACCTGAAATCACAAGAAATGATGTCAACATCACGCCATTACATCATGGACACCGGTCAGACATGGTGCAATTCTCTGCACACTGCAGACAGTAATACCTGTAAACATAAGAAATGATGTTAACATCACGTCATTACATCATGCACACTGGTCAGACATGACTATTTTAACCATTGTAAATGTGTATAAACTATTGTAACCATTGTAAATGTGTATAAAGTATTGTCATTGTAAATGTGTATAAAGTATTGTCATTGTAAATGTGTATAAACTATTGTAACCATTGTAAATGTGTATAAACTATTGTAACCATTGTAAATGTGTATAAAGTATTGTCATTGTAAATGTGTATAAAGTATTGTCATTGTAAATGTGTATAAACTATTGTAACCAATTGTAAATGTGTAACTATTGTAATCATTGTAAATGTGTAACTATTGTAACCATTGTAAATGCATTACTATTGTAAATGCGTAACTATTGTAAATGCATAACTATTGTAAATGCGTGGTGATACAGACCATATAAAATCTCTTCAAAAACGGTTTCCAAATATGGGCATGAATTCTGTGCAACGGCTGTTCACAACAATCCTTTTAAAATCTCCCCACAACCCTCCAATGACTCAACATTATCTCCACCTCTGAAGATGGCCACGTTCATGTAACTGTATTATATTGTACTTTTGATTCAATTCAATTTAGCTTGTGCATAACACTTTTTATTAATTAGTTAATTTCATAAATCTACCTGCTCGATCATCGTTATTCATACCTGTATACAATTATCTGTTAAATATTAAAATAATATCATAAAGATCCACACAATATGTACACTATTAGTACACATTAACATATATATTCACAAACTGACACTGCCTGCATGATAATTATTTAGTTGACTGTTTATACCTGCAAGGTATTCTATTTAAATACACGTCAAATACACCGACATACCAGAAAATATCACATAATAGTCATATTTTACAACATAGCTTCAGAGAGGTCATAAGTGTTCAGATTACATACATATATTACACGTGGGTATAATGTAATGTTTACCTGTAAAATTACCTAAATTAACTAATTTATTACATCTATTACTTGTTTATAAATACATACCAATGATTAATCCATCAATCACAGATGTTATATAGTGATCAATTAGATATTAATCCATCTATCAAAGTATTACAGAGAAATCGACAAACACAAATCAATATCAAGTCCACCGAGTATCGGGTAAAACCTACCACATTAACTATTTAAAGCTACTCGATATGTAAGGAATGTTTTACTTGGTATGTGAATACAATCAACACACAGATCAATGTAAATTATTTTGTAGGTTCAAGCATACTTCAGGCTACAGACACAACTTGTCTGTGTCTGTCATGTTTCCTTTTAAGGGTACATTTTATACAGGTGCTGTTCGAGATCATTTTGCAATAGGTGATATTTAATTTGATAAAACTCAACAACATTGAATAACACCTCTGCTCACTGACCGTACTGCTTTTGATTCAGTTTTGCAGGTTTATTACATTCACGTTTTTGAAAAAAACAGGGTATATTAAAATCATCTCCGTTTGTCTGTCTGTCCGTCGTTGGGGTAATTTTTTTTTTTGATAATTATGTCTCAAATGAAACATTGTGATGATGGCATTAGATTATACAATTGTTTCCTCCTACGTCATCGGTGGGGCCTGGAGGAAGGGGCATCGAATACAATAACAAGAGGCCCAAGAGGGCCTGTGAACGCTCTACTGGCTGTTATACCATTGATGAATCGAGTCGTACTACATGGTGTCTCAGTGTTTTTTTTTATGCCTAATTTGCGGCCGTTATTCGGCCCCATTCACAATGCCAAAAAGTATACTTTTTTCACAATTATATCCAAAAAATTCACAATCTGAAAAAAAAAAGGGTAAATACAGACCAGTAAGGATACTAATCTTAATATACGCTGGTGTTAAAACTAGTCTGTATTTACCAAAAACGAAACTTAAAACCAAGGGATGTTAAACTGTGAAATTAAAAGTGAAAAAAGTTCCTTTTTCTTTTATAATATTTCACAATTTTCACAATTTCTAGAAAAATGCCGCTATTTTTCACAATGGCACAGGCACAGGCTGCATTCACAAAACACATAAAAAAAACACTGTGTCTAGAGTGTACACAAGGTTTTTCAAGTATTTGACCTAGTGACCTAGTTTTTGACCCCATGGGACCCATTTTCGAACTTGACCAAAATATAATTAAGACAACATTTCGACAAAGTTTCATCAAGATCGGGTCAGAAATATGGCCTTTAGAGTGTACTAGTGACCTAGTTTTTGACCCTGTGTGACCCATTTTCGAACTTTAGCAAGCTATAATTGAGACAAATATTCTGACAAAATTGCATCAAGATCGGGTCAAAAATATGGCCTCTAGAGTGTACACACGGTTTTTCCAAAGTTTGACCTAGTGACCTAGTTTTTAACACCATGTGACCCATTTTTGAACTTGACCAAGATATAATTAAGACAAACATTTTGACAAAGTTTCATCAAGATAGGGTCAGAAATACGGCTTCTAGAGTGTACACAAGGTTTTTCAAGTATTTGACCTAGTGACCTAGTTTTTAACCCCATGTGACCCATTTTCAAACTTGACCAAGATATAATTTAGACAAACATTCTGACAAAGTTGCATCAAGCTCGGGTCAAAAACATGGCCTTTAGAGTGTACACAAGGTTTTTCCAATATTTGACCTAGTGACCTAGTTTTTGACCCCACATGACCCATTTTCGAACTTGACCGAGATTTCATTGAGACAAACATTCTGACAAAGTTTCATGATGATTGCATCAGAAATGTGGCCACTAGAGTGTACACAAGCAAAAGTTAACGGACGACGGACTACGGAAGACGGACAACACACCATCCCATAAGCTCTGCTGGCCCTTGGCCAGTAGAGCTAATAATTCAATTACGGTGTTATTTTTTCATACTTTTGCACATTACCTGTAATTGGTATAATAGTCGTCTATGAAAGAGATACACAGCATGTCAAATGATTTATTTAAAACTCGGAGTCGTAATTTTAGTGTGGGTTACGAGTTCAACCCCACGAAGTGGTACTTCTTTTTTTGTACGGCTATTGAATTTCGTCAAACAATCTTGGTTTTATTTAGTAAATATTCAATAATGGTTGGTGTGTTATCTTTATCAACGTAATTAGTTTGTGTTTTATAGGCTAAAAATTATGGATATTGTCCCTTTAACCCATTTCATCCGGGATACGCGTGCGTGCGTATTTACCCATTGCATTCGGGATACCCGTCCACGAGTAGTTTTGACTGTTGTTGACATGTCGTTGTTTTCCATGTGGAAACCCCATATAAAACGTCATTACTTTGTGGGTACTCTTCAGATAGAAGGCAGGAGTGAGCATGCGCAGTAAATATAAAATTGTTTGGGAATTTTAAACACTTCTGGAAGTGAAAAAATAAACGTTTTTCGGCTATTTTTTGGGTGTATTTCCTCGATTTTTCGAGTGAATCGGTAAATATGGATGATAGATTTTATGTACCGAGTGAAGGGAGATACATTTATGTGGGATTTCATGACGAATTATAGTTTATGGATGAAGAAGACGATGTTTTGGACAACTTTTAGCGTGAGGAAACTGTAAACAATAACAAACAACAAATGAATTTAGACCGAAAGGAACTTCAACTTTTTTTTTGCCGATTTTGACTTGGATGACTATGGAAATGATGAAAATGTTTGGTTTCAGGAGGAATGTGTTAGGGAAATCTTCCATCCATGCCATCTCAGACAATATTTAGACCATGGGGTGCTTTTTCCAGCACCCTGAAGAAGCAAAAAACCCATTATTCCTTCAGTATGAGTGGGAAGATGATCTTTGGGAACGGTTGGTCACCAAGACTTCGATACGCATAGGATTCAACCAAATTTATAAAAATCAGTATAACTTTTAAAGTTCTCTATGGATTTTAAAGATTCTTTCAGCACTAGAAATGACTTAAAATTCTCTACAATCTACCCACTGGGTTATCAGGGAAAAGGTGAATATATCTTACAGAAAATTTGGGTGAAAATAAGGTAGGACAAAATTTTGACCCGAATCGCATGCTCACGTATGATTTTTATGTTCATTAAATTAGTTTTTGCATGAATATGGCTTTTAAAATTATTTCACTGTGTAGGAAATTTAAATACCTACATAATGATATATAGTTTTGTTAATTTATTTTCAAAATTGACGAAGTAAACCACATTTTACTAACATCACCGAAATGTAATTTGCTGCAGCAGCAGAAACCACAAAACTGTTCAGATTTACAGGAGTACTTATCAGATTTGCCTGCAGAATGAAATGGGTTAAAGGGACACTGTCCGTAAGTTAGCAGATATTGAGCATAACCAAATAACTGTCTTGACTTTTATTCTGTGAAATGTATACATGAAAACATGAGCAAAGACACAAAGAAGTCTGCAGTATTACATTCTAGAGTTAGAATTATTTTTTTTAATTATTATTTGTAAATAATGTGGGACCCACATTATTTACCTTTTCTGCTGATCACTTGACTTCCATTAGCGCATTAGGTTTTCTACATAGTATGTATTATGTATGGCCCGGTTAGCTCAGGTGGGAGCGACATTGTCTATTGCGCGGTCACTATTATTACCCACGAGTGTCATTTTAGTTTAGGCTGCGAGTTCAAAACCACGAAGCGGTACTATTTTTATTGTACCGCGATTGAATTTCGTCAAGCAATCTTGCTTTTAATTAGTAAATATTCAATAATGTTTGGTGTGTGCTGTTTGTGAAAGTAATTAGTGTGTTTTATAAGCTAAAAGTTACGGACATTGTCCCTTTAAAGGAAACTGACCTGTGTGAAGAAAACGTGGGTATTTTGTGATGGCGTGCCATCGAATTTGTTCTAGTTCATTTTGGCACTGCTCTATAAAATGATGAAATCACACCTCAGTAGGCATACAGACTTACTTTATAAAGAAGTGAATATTCCAAAATATTTTACGGTTACCATCACATATTAAATCTGCGCTTTTATCTACTTCTAAAGTAACACAATACCAGAGCATGCAGAGTCTACATCATAATATATTTATTGCAAAGAACTTGAAGAATGGGTTATTGCAAAGAACTGGAAGAATGGGTTATATCTAGTTTTAGGGCCAAATACCGTGGAACATTTCTGCCTTAAGCATGACGTCAAATGAAAGATTAGTATGGCTATGTTTTGACGCCATTGAACCGCTGATAAACAAAGTTTAATGCAAACGCATCAGGTTGAACTGACCAATAAGATGCACCGACATGTGTGGACCTAAGCTGTTATGTTATATACCATACAACTTGAAAGATCAAGGTTATGGATAATCTAGTGCATGTAGTTCCTGAGAAACACAGCTGAACCCACAAACCTAAATGATGAAGCTGTCGTCCCTGACAAGGAATTGAACAGGATTTTATAGTTGCACCAACAGCTAAGCTCATATGGCGACTTTCCAGCTCTCATTGGTGGAGAAAGACCCCAGGGCAATTTTCGTGCATGGATGGGCACCCGAGTAGAACCATCGACGTTCAGCAAGCCAGCAGGATAGCTTCCTCAATTAAGATTCCAAGGCCCATGAGGGATCAAACCCACAGCGGTGAGGGGCAAGTGATTTCAAGTCAGAGACTCTAACCACTCGTCCAAGGATGCTGCCCCTGACAAGGAAACAGGCAATGCTACACAACAAATATTAATAGAGAAAAAAGCGATAAAAGCACTAAACTGTTTGAAAACTACAGAGAAATAAATTAATTTATTAAATCTGAAGTGGTTTATCTTACAGCACACACCAGGTAAACTATAGCAGCTGTCAGGTAACTGCAGGTTAATTGTTCATATGTCAAGTACATGCCAGTTTAACCTTACAGTAAAGTGTTTATTAAGTGTCTATCAAACAGGAGAGCTTAAAATTATGACAGTTTTGTCAAGTCTATAAAAATGATAAAAGTGACAAATGCATGCCTAGCTAAGTCTTGGTTAACTCCGATAATCTCTGCTTGTCCACCTGTCTGAAGAAGAGCTTATGCATATAACACAGAGAAAGCAGTTGTACGAATGAGTATCAATGGTTAAAATTTCACATCCAGAAAATGGATACATCCGAATTCCATTATAAATCTTAAATAACTGTCAGTGTTTAATGCCAGGCCATAAACCATTTAGCTGATATCGGCTCCATAAATTGTTTTAATGATGCCGAATTTATTATACACAGACATACATGTTTCCCATCATTACCTGAATTTGTTACTAATGTATCCCACACAGGTGTATCATATGTAGTATATAACTTATTATATATCAAATGTTTAATCTGCCATACATCAATGGAGAAGGAGGAATGAGAAACATTTGCCCTACTGCTGTATATAAAGCAACGTCCTGGCCACCAGGCAATTAATGTTTGTGTAGATCAAACAAACAAGGAAAAAATAAAGGAGACCACTAATTACAGTTTCCTGTACCAAGCAGTAATTAGACATATTCAGATATTAACAGAAATTCTACAACAATTTATTAAATTTGTCAGTAATTGTTTCAGTTTAAGAAAAGAAACATTGTCAAAGTCCAACGATTAGTTACGACATGTATCATTCTTTATTATTATACCTCACGTTTACACTCCTGTATAAATTGCCCATACCCTTAGCGTGAAGCAATTTTTACTGTTCACCGGTAAACAATTTTTACTATCACACGATTGTGACGTCAAGGGAAGTATAAGAATAGGTTTTGGCAATTGGAAATCGGTGGACGCTTATTAAAATACTATTGATGATAGGTCAATCGTAGACGCTTGGTTTACCAAACGAAAATAAACAAATGTGGCGAGCAGATTTTTACTTTAGCAGATTTTTACTTTAAATCAAAACTAATATAAAAATATAAATTAAGAAAACCAAAAAACATTTTTTAATTTGGGATTTTTTCCCCCTCATATATTTAATTTAATCAAACATGTTTTGTTCGGTATAATAAAATAAATATTGCATCCCAGTGAGTGACAGTGGATATTGTCAACCTTCGGAAAAATAATGTCAACCTCGGCTTCTCCTCGGTTGACATTATTTTCCTCAGGTTGACAATATCCACTGTCACCCTCACTGGGATGCAATATTTATATTTATTCTATACCTAATTTATACGTCCAATCGTAGACGCTCATTCGAATCACGTGACCGTACAATATATTCCCGTATCGGGACGCACGCGCGTACAAAATAACCCGTATTCTTTTCGTATTGTACGATTCACAGGTCCCATGTTAAACCTATGATAAAGACCGAAGCGCGTGAAAAGGTTCCGAATGAAAGTCTGAATCGACAGGCGCTCTAGATAAAGCGTTACGATAAAGCTCCTGTTGTCACCGGATCATTATTGTCGTCTGCAAAGAAACTAAAATGTTATCCGATTCTGAAATAGATGACTTTGTCGAGGTATAGAATAAAGTCGAGGTATAGAATAAAAAGATCATTTAACAGTGTTCTGTACAATACGGAATATATTTGGACTCGTACACAGCTTGGAAAATCATATTGGACTCGCCTAGCGGCTCGTCCAATATGATTTTCCAAGCTGTGTACTCGTCCAAATATATATCCGTATTGTACAGAACACTGTTAAATAACCTATAAATAACTGAGGGAAAAAAGTTTAGCAAGTTTTTGTTGAATGAAAATAGTACATTTTTGGTTGTAAAATCAAGAAACTACTGCCATAGACACAATATTTTATTAAACATACATCAATAACAGTCGAACATCTTAATGACCTAACGAATAAACGAACATAGGGGTCAAGCCCGTAAAGTCCCAAAAATGTCAGTATATCTTGTATACAGTATTATTTCATCTCAAAAACTTGCTAAGCTTTTTTCCCTCATTATATCCAGTGCTCAAAGAATAGGATAGCCCGACGCCCGGGGCTCCTCGAAATCCATTCCGGGCCTGTCTCATTTTGCATACAAGGAGCCCGTCGGGCCTGTCTAAAAAAACAAGTCGGGCCTGTCTAAATAATACCTGATTAAAAAATTGGCTCCAAGTTCGGCTCCAGTTTCACCAAGTCGGCTCTGATTATTATCGTTTGGCAAAAGTGCTAGTACTCTCCTTTGCATCGGTTGTAAATTTCAATGTAATATTCTATTCTAATGAAGTGATAAATTAATCTGCTGACTAGGGAGCATAAAGTGGTAACAAAAAGAAAAATATAGTCAGGGGAGGTTCTGAGTTTGAGTAATACATACGTAACAAATGTGTGCTATAAAAGCGAATAAAGACACATTTCCACTAAGAAAAAAATATTGGACCTTTCCATTTTAAATCGGGGCCTGTCCATTTTAAATCAGGGCCTGTCCATTTTCAGAAGCAACAAGCCCTGGGCCTGTCTCTTAAAATAATTTTCTTTGAGCACTGATATCTTGTTGCCAGTCTATCAGATTTTCTATTTACTTTGTTACTGTCCGGAGACCTAACGCAAATATACGAATATTTTGTTTATTCCTCGGGATACAATTTTACATAAATATGTGTAATTATCACATGTTTTGTATATATGTTTTGTAATGTATTCAGAATTAACTTGTGTTGTTTTTATTGTGTTTTATAGTCTCATATGCCCAGTTCTGCATTTGACAGTCTGGGGTGTAACTGGATTAAGCTATTTAGCAGGTCAATTTGAAATAACTTGTTTAAGGATACTAAATGTTTGGGTGTTTTTTTAAAAGTAACTGCAAGAAGTTATTTTCAGATATGCATATTTTTTCATCTATAAAGGTTTTAATTTAACCCTTATTTACTTGCTAAATGCTAGTAGATTTACAGATTGCAAGTAGAAAGTAGACTGCCTTATAATCAGACCTAACTGTGCCGTCATTCAATTAGTCAGGAGTTTCTACTGAAATAATGCTTTGCTTGTATAAACTATATTTATTAACCCTCAGCCTGCTAAGGGCGACTACAATAGCCTTTGCATCCATTGTAAACCCAGATCAGCCTGCGAGTAACTTTCAGGGTTTACAGTGTCCGGCTGCTCATCAGTTATTTATCCAAAACACCCCTTTGTAACATAAATGGAATGGTGTAAATTTAAAGAAAGAACAGTCCATTATACATTCATAGCGGGCTAAGGGTTATGATAAAATCTTTGTTCAAGCAAGTAACCTAAATGTTATTTTTCCAAAAGGAATAGGATTGACCTCTTGTTGCGCATCAAAGGGACGTAATTTTTTCCTTGAAAATAACTTGCTTCAGTTTATTTTTGAAATAACTTAATCCAGTTACACTACACCCCTTACTGTTTGATATGTGACAGGTCCCTTGTGAATAAAAAACAAGAGGTCAATGACCTTGAAGCTCTACTGATTGATTTTGATTTCAGGAAGTAGTGACTACAAACTTGTTTTTTGAAAAATTATTTTTAGCCGTGGCGGCCATCTTGAATTTCCGGCCGACCTGAAATTTTGCTAGGATCAATTAGACATCAAGAGCAACATCCCTGTCAAGTTTCATGAAAATCCGTCAAGTAGTTTCAGAGGAGTAGTCGCTACAAGTTTTCATTATATAACTCTATGTAAACAAAGATGGCCGCTGACAGCCATGATTAACATCGAATCAAAACGATTTTTGACAAGGACCAACATCATGTCATGCTGACCATTTTAGAAAAAGTCCCATATCAATATCACTTATAGTTTTCAAGAAGTAGTCGCTACAACTTGTATTTTGAAAAATTATCTTTAGCAGTGGCGGCCATCTTGAATTTCCGGCCGACCTGAAATTTTGCTAGGATCAATCAGACATCAAGAGCAACATTCCTGTGAAGTTTCATGAAAATCTGTAAAGTAATTTCAGAGGAGTAGTCGCTACAAGTTTTCATTATATAACTCTATGTAAACAAAGATGGCCACTGGCAGCCATGTTTAACGTCGAATCAAAATAATGTTCGACTCAGATAACCATCATGTCATGCTGATCATTTTAGAAAAAGTCCCATATCAATATCACTTATAGTTTCAAGAAGTAGTCGACTTTTTTTTTAAAAACCTATTTTTAGATTTGTTGGCCATCTTGGATTTCACATCAACATGAATTTTTGCTAGGATCAACTAGACTTCATTGGCAACATTTCTGTAAAGTTTCATGAAAATCCATTCAGTAGTTTCAGAGGAGTAGTCGCTACAAAAAAAAGTTTACGGACAGACAGACGGACAGACGGACGACGGACGCCGCACCACTGCATAAGCTCTGCTGATCTCAGTCGAGCTAATAAGACTTAAATATTACATATGTGTCTGTGATTTGTAAGGAAATACTCGTTAGCTCTACTGCGAAATATCCCTTTGGGAGATATTTCACAGAACGGAACATTGCTCGGCCTTTCCCGTCAGTGGCGGCAAATGACGTTCCGATTGTTTTATGGACGTCTTCGTCAGATTCCGCCACTAGGAAATAACGATTACGGAAATTAACGACGAGTTCCGGATCCACTTGTTTTGTTTGTATGATGTAACGTAGTCCGTTCTCGTGCAAACTGGTGTAAAAAGGTGTGAATCATTAGAAATATTTATAAACTATTTTATATTATGTAATATAGAGTTTAATAACCAGTGTTTTTGAGGTACTAAAAATATCTACCTCGGGAGATATTTCTCATATCTCAAAAACACTGGTTATTAAACTCTATATACATAATACCCATATACAGATAATTAGATACTACTTACTTTAATATGTATGCCTAATTCTCTTCTATAAACAATTAATTTTGACAATTACTGTGACAGGTGTAATTTTGACAATTACTGTGACAGGTGTAATTTTGACAATTTACTGTGACAGGTGCTTGTTTATTATAATAACTTCCTTGTCAAAATTCTGTATGACCCCAGGTATGATGATCTATATTCTACAATTGACTGAAAAATTACAATGATATTTTATCTATTGAGTTCTGACATTATAAGAATTATGGGTAAAGCTTTAAAATATATTCAGGGCACGAAAATTCCACTCGTCCACTCGTATTGACGAGTGAAATTCGAATCCGGACGAATGAAACCCATGAATCGGTCGTCCAAGAGGACGAGTAACATTTCAGTAGAAAAATACAACAAAAAAAATAGTTCTTACATAGTTTATTAAGCGATTAAATGCAGTACATAGTCGCAACTCTGTTTATTCAGCGATAAAATGCAATTTAAGTCAACCGGATATTGGGAAATTGACACATTTCCGTTTTGGGACATTCTAAAATGGCGGCTCCCGTTCTTATTTCAAAGTATGCTGTTTTCCTGTATTGGAGTTTAAGAGGGGAATTTTTCACAGGAGAAGGGGGAAAATATATGCCATGCCAGAGTAACTGTAATGGCCTTGATCAGACTGTAGTGAACTATAGAATATAAATATGAATATAGTCATCTATAATACTGGTCAAAGAAAAAACAACACATTATGATGTTTCCCTTTGTTTTATTTATATATAATAGTGTTAAATGATGGTATATGACTACTTTGACTTATGAACTTTAACATTCAGAGCAGGACGAGTAAACATCCTATAAGGACGAGTAACATGCCAATGCCACTCGTCCTGTAGGACGAGTGGCGGACGAGTTGCCACTCGTCCTACAGGACGAGTATACAGTATATAAGTATATAAGTCGGTGTGTTCTTGGGCAAGACACTTTCCCTTAGCCTCGTCCGTCCGATGGGGACGTAAACCGGGCGGTCCCGTGTATCGGGTCTATCCACCGAGCACGTTAAAGAACCATAGGAATCTATTCGATAATAAGAGTAGGGCAGGTTCCCGGATTCCTATGTATCCTCCCGCTCTCTCTGGGGCGGCTCTTAATAACCTATACTGTGTTGATGAGCCGTTAAACAACATTCAATTCAATTCAGTATATAAATATTGCATCCCAGTGAGGGTGACAGTGGATATTGTCAACCTGAGGAAAATAATGTCAACCGAGGCAAAAACTAGGTTGACATTATTTTTCCGAAGGTTGACAATATCCACTGTCACCCTCACTTGGATGCAATATTTATTTTATTATACCAAACAAATGTTTTGATTAAAATTTAAATATGTGAGGGGAAAAAATACCATTATTTTTTTTTATTATTTTATATTTGTATACTCGTCAGAGGCCAGTTTCCGTCCAAGCCCAGTTTCCGTCATTCTCATTTAAAAAACGTTTTTACACTGCAAATTACTTACGCGATGTCACTTATTGTCAAGCGTTTATAACTGAAGATTGGAAACAGGAAAAACAACCAAAAAGTAAATAAGGGGTATAAAAACGAAAGGGATTTCTCTGAAAAATGTATTTTCTTCCTTATGTGGCGTTGGGGATGCACGCGCATACTGCCGCATAATAAACTATTAAAAAAATAACACCGTAATGACGTCATAATTTTATCACTCTTCAGCGGACGCAGTTAAATAGACCGTGATAATTAAGTTCACCAAAGAGCAGCAACTCGTACAACCTGTATCTGTTTGATTTACATAGAGCTACCCATCTTTACAGTGTAAAATTGTTTTACATTGACGATTCCAGGCGCATTGTTATAACGATCGAGGTGACTGATGGAACAATGCAAACATACCATTTTTACAATGAAATTGTTGAATAGACTTGCAAACAAGTTTCTAATTCATAAAAGTTTACTGTATCTTGACCTAGTTGAATCTATCACTCGATAAAATACGTGACGGAAACTGGGCTTGTGAACAAAATGATTTCTCAGTTTTAGTCTATTTATAAACAGGTCACGTGCCACTTCGATAATTTATATAAAACAAAATTCTTTGGTATCAAATTTCCAGGAAGAGGTAACCTAATAGAAAATAGAGCAAAAATTGTCAGGATACATAGATTTGTCTGAAAAATTAGTTTGTTTACATAAGTGACGGAAAGTGGCCCCCGACGAGTACCAGTTTTGATTTAAAGTAATAAATCTGCTTGCCACATTTTTTATTGTCGTTTGGTAAACCAAGCGTCTTACGATTACATAACCTCAACTGTATTTTAATAAGCGTCCACCGATTTCCAATTGCCAAAGTGACTGTCGTTATTGGAAAAACCCAAAAACCTATTTTTATACTTCCCGTGACGTCACAATCGTGTAACAGTAAAAATTGTTTACCGGTGAACAGTAAAAATTGCTTAACGTTAATTTATACAGGAGTGTAAAACATGAGGCATAATAACTAGAATTATCACTAAAAGTGATTAATACCCCCACAATACCGCCTTGTCACATAAACATGGCAACCACAAGAAAACAATGGTCTAGTTTAAACATATTTATTTTCCAATAAATGTACATGGAAATGGGGTCGGGTCACAAGTTATTACAACATTAGAAATCCGGCCCTCCCGCTACAAAATATTCATACAATTTAGACAATGGCAAACAAATTATTTAAACTACAAAATATGAAATAAACAGGAAAAAAAAGAGAGAGAGAGAGAGAGAGAGAGGAGAGGAGAGGAGAGGAGAGGAGAGGAGAGGAGAGAGACAGAGAGTTTTCAATATTGTTAGAGATCAAAAAATTGCGTGTTACACCGTTCAAGTCAAAGATGTATAAGTGTAATAAAAAGAGACATGGTCATGAAGAGGATGCATTATAAATTGTTTAAATTTAATACAAACCCAAATTAGCAGGTTCCTCATAGGTGACTGTAGCATTTTTTTTTTGGCAAATTCTAAGTTGAAAAGGGGCCATAACTCCATCAAAAATTGGTGGTTTGTAACCAAAGTCGAACTTGACCTGTATTTTATGGTCTTAAAACCATGTACCAAAAATTTAATCTGTCGACCCTTTCACGTGTTATCGTCCGGACACCGTTTTTTGGGCAAATTCCAAGTTGAAAAGAGGCCATAACTCCGTCAGAAATTGGTGGTTTGCAACCAAAGTCGAACTTGACCTGTATTTTATGGTGTTATACCCGTGTACCAAAAATTATTTAAATCCGTCGACTCTTTCATGAGTCATCGTCCGGACATCGTTTTTTGGGGAAATTTTAAGTTGAAAAGGGGCCATAACTCCGTCAAAAATTGTTGGTTTGTAACCAAAGTCGAACTGACTTGTATTTTATGGTGTTATACCCGTGTACCAAATATTATTTAAATCCATCAACCCTTTCATGAGTTATCGTCTGGACACCGTTTTTTGGGCAAATTCCAAGTTGAAAAGGGGCCATAACTCCGTCAAAAATTGGTGGTTTGTAACCAAAGTCGAACTTGACCTGTATTCTATGGTCTTAAACCCGTGTACCAAAAATTATTTAAATCCGTCGACCCTGTCATGACTTATCGTCAAGAAACCGTTTTTTGGGAAAATTCTAAGTTGAAAAGGGGCCATAACTCCGTCAAAAATTGGTGGTTTGCTTGTATTTTATGGTGTTATACCCGTGTACCAAATATTACTTTACAAATATAATCCATCAACCCTTTCATGAGTTATCGTCCGGAAACCAACAGACCGACCGACAGACGGACCGACAATAATTAGCTCACTCCTATTACTCCACCTAAACTTCGTTTGTGGGGGTATATTAAAATATATTTCGTCCCCTGATATTCCATGTTCAAATTTAATATTTGTTTTACCGGTAACCCATTATAAAATTCTACAACGGCATCCAAGTACAAGGAAAAAAAAATAACGAGGGTGGTACATGCAGCATTGGTATCAGACCATTAAGTTTGCAAGGGACAAGCAGTATTTTATAAGAGTTTGCTATCCAGAGTATTGAAAACAAGTCTAAATAATAATCCGGACAGTAAGCCTTTGTAAACAAAGATGACCACTGATGGTTGACTTGCTGGCCTCATTAACATGAATTTCATTTTTAACCAACTTGATCACTTTAATAAAAGATCCAATGTCAATATCTCGTTACTACATACAGGTGTAGCAATCATAAATTTGTTGTCTTATTCTATTTTTAGCCATCGTAGCCATCTTGGATTTTGCAGGAAGCTGAATTTCATTAATGACCAACAAGACATTTCCTGTTATGTTCCTGTGAAATTTTGCGACTATAAACAAAAAGGTTTATCAAAGCGATCACAAGATTTTCTAACATGGCCACTGGCAGATATCATGAATTTTGTAAATATCATGATAATCAACTGAAGTAAAAATCCAGTACCAATACCTCTTAACAGTTAAGGACTGAAATCAATAAAAAAAAATCTATTTTAAGCATTGGAAGCCATCTTGGATTTTGCAGAAAATTAAATACTGGTTAAATACTGGTACACAGAAAAAGGCATCTAGGCATGAAATTCATGTTTTACATATGTGTTACATATAATATATTCTACATATGTATTTCATATGAAAGTAACACATGTAATACATATGAAAATACTTTTTACTAAATAAAATTCAAACAAACAGGTTGTTAAAACATTTTTACAATATTCTGCAATTTTTTTATATAAATACTTTATGTATTTTATGCATAATAGTTTCATATGAAATACATATGTATACATCTCATATGTGGCACAGGTGTATTATTTTTACATGAAAAATATATGTGGTACCTATGTGACACATATGTAGCACCAACTTAACATCATTAGAATTTTTTCTTTTTTTTTAAAAAATAAAATTCATTATGAACCACTTAATATATATATCATGAGAAAATCTAATGAAATGCAAAACTGATTCTAATCAGTGTTTCATAACAAATTATTATAATTATATTTTTAATAGTTTAACTAGTAAAAAGATAATTAATGTTTTTACAGCAATTAAATATGAAATAACTTACATGATGAATTATATAAAGTTCCACAGCAGATTTATGGAAATAATCCAGAGACAGGATATTCCAGTGTTATTGCAGGAAATGAGCCTTTGCCTGAATCATTGAACCCTGAATTTGAAACTCATCGAGAGCTCCAAGATGCTTATATTCCACTACAAGACAAGCCTCAGCTTCATTCATTAGAATCAGGCTTCACTCTTCAGACGAGGCTTAGTGGTTATCCTGGCTAGGTAACACTTCAGACAGAGTTGTGGAAACAGGATTTTTTTTCAGTAATAAAAATAATTAAATATAGAAGCACATGGGCACTTTGGGCAAAATGCCAAGGGCCAAAAAAAAAGTTTAAAGGGGAAATTTTCTCAGTTGAATAGCGTAACTAATCAACTTTGTTTATAGTGATGTTTAAAGCTTTGCTATTCATTTTATTATGATGATATTGGTTTAAATTGGTTTAACAAACCTTTTTTCTGCTATTAAAATACTCTGTTAATGTACCAGGGTTAGTTGAGGAAAGAGCCATAACTCTACCAAAAAATATTCCAATTTTCCAGGTTCACAGCTGAGCATGATCGATGCTCTAGACGTGTACCAGGTTTAGATGCAATCCATAAAACATGTAGGGGGTGTTCAGGAGGCAATTAAATGCTGTCCTGTGTAGGCAACAAACATAGAACATCTAGATTGAAAAAGGGTCATAACTCTGCATAGTAATTTTGTACCAAAATTCTGACGTCAGATGCCCATCAGGTTTATGTTCATTGCTACTAAAAGCACTGTCTAAATATTTAGAACAGTTTTATAAAATCATACAGCAACTGACCATGTATATGAAATGAAGATGGATAATCAACAACAACAAAATTTGCGAAATGTAAACAATGTTGAATGTTTATTTGGCATTTAACCGATGCTGAGGATACAGCATTTTTGACATCTGTTCATTCAATAACAAGAAACATTCCTCTTTTTTTGCACTAAAGTTTTAAAGTCAAATGTACAAATATAAGTAAACCGTACAAACATTGAAGCTGCCACGGAGTCTACCACAAACATCAAACAGAAGCCTGAATCGTTAAGAGAACAGAGTGGATACTATATGGCTGCCTTATCTTATGGCATCTTTATTTTAATTCCTTTATCTACCATAACTGACACATACAGGTTAAAATGATCTCTGTATCTAACATGCAGGCATTTTACATGTATATAGTGGCATATATTTATATATATAAAAATGTTCAAGAATCCTTGTGCTGCTAAATATAAATAAAATAAAAATCAAGAAATTCCTTTAAAGTGACTCTTCTAGGCCATCCTTAAAAAAATATTTGTTTGCTGTGCTCCGACCCTGAATTTTTTAAGTGGGTAGGTGGGTCTTCTTTTTTTTCTCTTTTTTTTTTGGCAAAAGTCCTGGTTATACATTTTCACAAATCATAATTTCCTATCTCAATGTATAATAATGCAGTCTGTGGATAACCTCACTAATATTTCTTTACGAATAATTTTTTAGTAAAAAAAAAAAAAAAAAAATAATTAAAAAAAATAAATAATAATCCTGAAATGGCTTAAAAAAAAACAACGGCCGCTGCCTTTTTAGAAGGTTGGTCCGAGCACAGCAAACCAACACTTTTTTAAGGATGGCCCTATTCTAAATAGAAACGTTCTTTTAAAGTGACATTTCTATTCTACATGTAAATAAAAAAGTCACATACTTTAAAAGAATTTCTTGATTTTTATTTTATTTATATATGAGCCGAAACACGCGAAAACGACCCTTCAGACAAAACACTGACATTTTATGTTTTTTGATGATTATGCAACACTGTGATTTTCTCTTTTAAAAAACTCTTTATTTTATGTTGATATCTTAATTAAAAATGATTTTATCTCAATTTGAAAATTAAAGATTGCTCTCACCGTTAATTTTGACGTTGACGTCGGTGTCTTGGACGTCGTCGTTGATTGAAAAACAACAAAAAAACAGTAACAGCTACCATTTTCTATAGCATCAACTATTTATATTAAGAGAACATATTCCCTATGATATAATAATAAGGTAAAATATGGAAGTGACGAAAAATTTAATTAGTAATTAATTGATTACCGGCCGATGTCATAAAATTTTACTTTATGACGTTGTCGTCTAAGCATCCAAAAAATGTTTTCATGTGTTGCGGCTCATGTATATAATATATACATTCATCAAAAGTAATAAAAGGTCTGCAGTCTGCAGCATGCATGCAGACTAGGTGTTGACTGTCCTTGGCAAAAAAAAAAATTATTATCACATCAACCTACATGTACCTATTTATTTATTTATGAAATCCGGATAGGGAAACGGCAACCACATTTTTTTTAAGGATGGCCCAAAGTGGTGCCTCGATCTTGAGATTTGTGTCAGGCTTTAATATGAACTACAACAATATTTGATTATTGCAGATTTGTGCAGTAATTGAAGGAGCAAACAATAAATTCCGGCCATATTCTTCTTCCTGAAGAAATTCCTGTTTTCACAAAGTATTACTCGGTGGATAAATGCCATACTGTCTTGTATATTTTGTGCTTTGCTGTCAGTGATACTCGTAGATATAAAATTTGTCAGATAATTAAAATGTTGGGTCAGCGTTTTTTCCCTTATATAAGTGTACCATACCAAAAAACGGTACCATTCCCAAAGGCAAAAAGGAGAGAAAAAATTCCTAAAATTAATTTTTTTTCATAAATATTTAGAGCAAAACTTTAATCAGAAGAAGGGGGAAATATATTCTTTTAGGTGATGGTAATGAAATACTACAAGAGAATGTATACATGTATGGTAATGTGTTTGCAAAGCATACAATATTGCCTTTGATGAAAACTACCCAATTTAAGGCAAAACAAGGCAATTTTTTTTAACTGAATAGGTACTGGTACCATTCCAAAAAGGGTGAAAATAATCACTGTGTGGGATTGTGTGTACCTATACCCTATTTTTATTTTCTCCAAGCTTTTACTTTAGTGGAACACACATTTATTTTGTTGGCTTAGTCATAGTGCACTGTATAATTTTTATGAAGGTGTTCCCCCTCATTTTGGATCCAAGTCAGTATTTAGACATAACAAAGTGACTCCTAGTGTTTCAGTACTTACCCTCTCCTTGGTTTATCTATGGAATGATGATAAGGGGCCTTAAGACTTGTGATAATGCCAATTACACCACACAGTTATCACACAGTTATCACATTCTCCACATGTAATCAATCTGCAGGCTATAATTGAGCCAGTTACAATCCTTTCACTCAAAAATTCTCAACTGATAATCGATCAGCTGTTGCAGTAAAATGGGTGATCAATGTAAATTTGAAAAAGGAGATTATTTTCTTGTTTCAGTGGCTTGATTTAGTAAGTTATCTAGATGGTATTTTACAGTGGCTTTGGAAAATAAGATAGTGCTTCGCATATTAAAGAGTGTTTCATTTGCTAAATAAATTAGCAATGTGATTTTTAAAGTTTGAGGAGTAATTAATATCATGGTTTTGTTGCTTTTTACTAACAAATATACATGTTACACTTTTGTACTGAAATCAGAAATTCGGATTATTTCTGACTAAAGAACCCATCGATGTATTAATAATCAACAGCAGAATAGTAAAATGTGTTACAAATAATGATTACTTGAAAATATAATTCTAATTTTCAGTATAAGAAATACTAATTGAATTTATGTTCAGTCACCGCGAAGTCAGTAATAGGAACCGCCATATAACTATCGTGAATACATTATCCGGGCATTTGAATTTTCCGAAAACAAAATAAAATTGTCTTCTGCTTCGATTTTTTAACAGTTATTGAATAATAATGCATTAAATTGACTGCAAAAGTGTACATTGATACTGAAGGTAAATCGCGGCGATGACCTGCGATTTCACACCGGGTAAAGCGGTGTGAATCAAAACGAATCACGGTGATTGTGTCGCGGTGGTCAAAAGTTATTGTCCCCGTGTTGAGTGGACTGTCCGCCGGTCGCAGGGACAAAATCAGTGTGTCCGCGGTGAGTGTGATAAGTCGTAATCCGCGTGGCAGCAATGCAGATTTAAAGAACAGAAATTGCATTGCATAAAGTTAAAGCTTTATTTTACTTTTAACAACAAATTTTTAACATCTTAAAATTCTGAATTCCCTCATCTGGGTTCTCTCCACAGGGTCCCCTCTGGCAACTTTTTTCCTTTCGCAACCAATTTCGCCAAATTGGCCAAAAGATATCTTACAATATTTCAAAAAAAAAAATTATGTTTTTTTAAATGAAGAATAAATAAAGCAGTTAGTAATAATTATAATCATAAAACTAAATTTTAAAAAATATTTTACTCAAATTTTTTTTACATAAAAATATAAGTTATTAATCTGGAAATGTTTCAGTTTCGAAATAAATACTGTACATGAATACAAGGTACATGTATACAAGTACAAAATCTTATCTAGAATTATACTGATCACTGGTTTATTTTATCCTGTCAGTTATAATTAAAGCCTAATGAATACTTGACACCAAATGTGTGTATTTCACACCTCATCATGGACAAGTGTTGGAAATAAGAGGTGCTAATTTTGGCAGAGTTTTTAGGCAATTATAGCATGTATACAGGGGAAAATGAAGGGTTATGACGAGATTGGAAAGTAATACACAACATTCATGACTGACATTGGATATTTCTTTCGCCAATCACATTCGCCAAAGTTATTTTGTTATCGCCACTTTTATTTTGTCTCATTTGGCTCCATTTGCGAATCACAGAGGAGGCCCTGCTCCAGAAATTTATAAATGCATGTTGTTTTTTTATTTTGCTTTGGGGCGATAAGGGATAAGGTAATACCTTATAATTAAACTTTTGGGGGATTGGAACTTGTTTTTATCACTTTTTATACATGAATATCATTTAATTTATATTGCACTTTCAGACAATTTGAAATTAAATTATAATTCCCGTTGTGATAATTGAAGTTTATTTGGCACATGTATCTAGCCCCTACAGCACCACCCCACACCCCAACCCAACCAACTGAAATTTCATTTTAAAGTTGTAAACGTCTATTAAGCACACATATTGCACTTTTACATGTATGTTGCCAAATACTGTTAATAAATGCCTGTCAAACAAATGGATTTCTTAAAAAATATATCAATTATGAATAATATTTATATCTTCCTTTCTAAATTACCATTTCCCACTAAGTTTTAAATGTGTTATCCTATATAATTAAAATTAATAAAACCTATTAACAACAACCCATAAGAGGTCCTATAACACTGGTACTTTGAAATACAAAGGGTACCTTTAATATCTGTTTCAAAACGAATTTTGTCCGAAATACAAACCATCCGAATTTGCTACTATTTTTGCCGATTTTTTCACTTTTTAAAACAGTGAAACATCAGCAAAATATGTGCATACAGTTTCAAAACTGTACCATTTTCGTGTTATTTTTTATTATATTGCTACCATTCTTTGTTTTACAAAGTCTTTCTTTTAGAATCGGTGTTTATATGGCGCAGTTGTCTCGAGTAATCACCATCATAAAAAACTTTTTTTATGCTTGCAAACACTTCATAAACTTTAAACAGTTCAATTAGTCCTGAGTAGTTTGACATGCCAATCAAGTGTCAATTTAACTTGTTGTGGGTAAAAAAAAATAACTGTCTTCGGTGGCATTTTGTGTTCATCATCCGGGATTTCCTAATCTATTCTATTCTATTCTCTCAACAGAGAAGCCCAAAGGACTGTAACACAATCTAGGGATTTCCATACTAGCGAACACCAACAGTTAGTAAAACCCCGTTACTGATTGGATGACAAATACTTTTTACCCAATCAGAACACGCGTACTACATTGTAATTGCGTTCTACTTTAACCAGTGTCGTGTTATAATTGTTCCCTTGTTATCATATAAAAAACGGTTAAATTTAATTACCTCTTGTCAAAATTTTCGAGCAATGAGTCAATGGGACGCACGTTTAAGAATGATGCGTCCTCAGAAAAAAATGTACGTCTAGGATGCGGGACACAGAGCAAAATAAATCACTGGTTATATGGTGCCTAACAGGAATGAACATGACGGGCTCATCCTCCATCAAGATAAGATCTGGAGAATGGACTTAGAACCTTCTTACCGCAGAAATGCAGAGTTCACTCCATTTACGTTTCCATGTTTGCATATGCGATGTCATGATGAAGACCTTGAATGAGCATGATAAAAAATGATAAAATGAATATGAATGGGGTAGTGCTACCCCTCTGCATTGACGATGTGTTTGCAGTGCTTCTACCCCGGCAACCACACGGGGATTACACAGGAATAAATGGGTGGTGGTCTGCCCAGGAATAAGTGGGTGATGGTCAGCCCAGGAATAAGTGGGTGGCGGTCTGCCCAGGAATAAGTGGGTGGTGGTCTGCCCAGGAATAAGTGGTGGTGGTCTGCCCAGGAATAAGTGGGTGGTGGTCTGCCCAGGAATAAGTGGGAGGTGATCCGCCCAGGGATAAGTGGGTGGTGGTCCGCCCAGGAATAAGTGGATGTTGGTCCACCCAGGAATAATTGGGAGATCGTCTGCAAAGGAATAAGTGGGAGGTGGTCTGCACAGGAATAAGTGGGTGGTGGTCTGCCCAGGAATAAGTGGGTAGTGGTCTGCCCAGGAATAAGTGGGAGGTGGTCTGCCCAGGAATAAGTGGGTGGGGGGTCTGCCCAGGAATAAGTGGGAGGTGGTCCGCCCAGGAATAAGTGGGTGGTGGTCCGCCCAGGAATAAGTGGATGATGGTCCGCCCAGGAATAATTGGGAGATGGTCCGCCCAGGAATAAGTTGGAGGTGGTCCGCACAGGAATAAGTGGGTGGTGGTCTGCCCAGGAATAAGTGGGTGGTGGTCAGCCCAGTAATAAGTGGGAGGTGGTCTGCCCAGGAATATGTGGGTGGTTGTCTGCCCAGGAATAAGTGGGAGGTGGTCTGCCCAGGAATAAGTGGGTGGTGGTCTGCCCAGGAATAACTTATTCCTGGGCAGACCACCACCCACTTATTCCTGGGCAGACCACCTCCTACTTATTATAAGTGGGTGGTGGTCTGCCCAGGAATAAGTGGGAAGTGGTCTGCCCAGGAATAAGTGGGTGGTGGTCAGCCCAGGAATAAGTGGGAGGTGGTCTGCCCAGGAATATGTGGGTGGTTGTCTGCCCAGGAATAAGTGAGAGGTGGTCTGCCCAGGAATAAGTGGGTGGCGGTCTGCCACCACCCATTAAAAATTGAGCGTCGTACTGTACATAGCCTAAAATCATCCTTTTTTCTGAGCGCATGCAAAGCATTCTTCTCATTCAATATGATAGTGACGATAAAAACAAATGTTTTTTGTGAAAGCATACATGTGCATCTCATCTCTGTCTTCAAACTGAGACGCAAATATTACGGTAGTTAATAAGTAGAGGAAATAAGCTTGTTGAAAATTTGGTTAAATTTATATAACTTTTTAAGATAGCAATGAAAGTGGCATTGCTAGTGGCGAGAATTTTGATCTAAATGGTATTTTTGAAGTAAACAAATGAAATGTTGAAGCTGTATGTCCATTTAAGTATCAATTTCCCAATGAGGCCTAAAAATAATAATATGTGTGTTTCTGGTTTCACCCTGTCAAAAAGTTAGGGTAGGTAGGTAGGAAAAAGTTGTTGTTTTTAGATAAATTTTTTTATATATATTGTTCGCATATATTATGCCATTTTTGTACTAAGGCAACTTCTTGATAACCTTTGCAAACAGTTTGGATCAAGATTAGATGCTTAACAACTCCGGCTAATAAAATTATCATTTGAATAAAAATATTTGTTGTTTGATTATAATATTTCCTTTTTTTTTAATCTTTTTTTTTCCTAAAAATATTTAGGGTCGGCAGTGAAAAATAGGGTCGGTCGGGAAACCGGAAACACACATATTTTTTTGTTAGGCCTGATACCTGGTCGTTGGAAAAGCATGAAAAGTTGGCATTTTACTACTAACATGCCACATGACTGAGAAGCTCAGGAATATAAACTGAGTCCCAAATACAGTTTTCTTTCTTTCTTTCTTTGACTAGCATTGTTATACTGAACATTATCTAGGGTATAGTTTGTGCTTTACTTTTACGAAGAAGAAGTTATTTTATTTTTAGAATTTTGTGATTCTTGTTTTCAAGAAACTCATTCCTCAATGAGTGATACAAACAGCCTAAATCTGTTTCTGACAGCAATTAAAAGGCTCAGTCAACACTCTGAGTTGCATCATACTAGCATGATGTGATGGCATAATACCCGAAAATTATGTCATGATAGAAAAAATCAAATGAAAATATTAATGAGCATTCTGATTGGATCAGTGATGAAACCAGTTAGGCCTAATAAAAACAAGAGGGCCCTTTTAGGGCCTGTGGATGCTCTACTGGCTAACATGGCTCTTATAACATCAATGAAGCGAGCGACTGCCATTTACGTTTTTTTGAAAGTTTCGGGCAAAAAACAGCGTTTTAATTAAATCAAGGGCCATAACTAAAGAATCTGGTAAAGTTTGGTAAAGATCAGATGAAAAATGAAGGCCCTACCGTATTAACGAGGCAAAATATAGCATTTTGAACTAAATCAAGGGCCATAATTCCGCTGTTACTGGTCCGATATGAATGGTTTTCGAAATTGCCCGAGCTTTCATTGATATTAACAATCTGATAAAGTTTGGTAAAGATCGGATGAACAATGAAGCCCCTATCGTCTTAACGAGGTAAAATATAGCATTTTTAACTAAATGAAGGGCCATAACACCGCTGTTACTGGTCCTATCTGGCTGTTTTTCGAACTTGTTCGAGCTTTCAAGGACATTAACAATCTGATAAAGTTTGGTAAAGATCGGATGAACAATGAAGCCCCTATCGTCTTAACGAGGCAAAATATAGCATTTTTAACTAAATCAAGGACCATAACTCCGCTGTTACTGGTCCGATATGAATGTTTTTCGAACCTGTCTGAGCTTTCATTAATATTAACAACCTGATAAAGTTTGGTAAAGATTGGATGAACAATGAAGCCCCTATCGTCTTAACGAGGCAAAATATAGCATTTTTAACTAAATCATGGGCCATAACTCCGCCGTTACTGGTCCGATATGGCTGGTTTTCGACCTTGTTCGAGTTTTAAACTACATTAACAATCTGATAAAGTTTAGTAAAGATCGGATGAACAATGAAGCCCCTATCGTCTTAACGAGACAAAATATAACATTTTTAACTAAATCAAGGGCCATAACTCCGCTGTTACTAGTCCGATATGGCTGGTTTTCGAACTTCTCCGAGCTTTCATTGATATCAACAATGTGGTGAAGTTTGGTAAAGATAGGATCAAAAATGAAGGCCCTATCGTCTTAACGAGGCAAAATATTGCAATAAAGCATTTTTAACTAAATCAAGGGCCATAACTCTGCTGTTACTAGTCAGATCTGTCTGGTTTTCGAACTTATCCGAGCTTTGATTGATATTAACAACCTGTTAAAGTTTGGTAAAGATCGGATGAAAAATGAAGGCCCTATCGTCAACACGAGACAAAAGTTAATGACGGACGGAAGATGGACAACTCGGCATCCCATAAGCTCTGCTGGCCTTCGGCCAGTAGAGCTAAAAATGGTGTGTGTTTCGGGTAACCCGACCCTACCTAAAAATACTGCCCGACCCTACGTTTTTTTCCAAAATAAAAAGTCCGCATCTTTCTTTAGTGCCTTTCCATTACTTGTGGGTCATTTCTGCTCATTTTCTCGATCGTAGTCGTTTGCACGCTTTGGTATTGTCAGATCGATAATATTTTCAACAGAAGATAAAGTGTCTATATATGTCAGACAATGTGAGACATGGCGTCCGCATGGGGAGGATCTGTATTGAATATTTGGAGAGAAAAACGTAATTAAATAATGGTCCTGTTGAAAGGTATTTTAGCGTTGTGGATCACGGTAAATCATTTAAAAAATTCGAAGGGTTGTATAGATGTACCGATTCTTCTATAAATGTGATAGCTCTAGCGGAGAGCGCATCGGGACAGAATTAATGAAAGAAATGTACGCAATGCCAATGGGTGCTCTGTTGACCAATTTTCCAAACACAAAATATATTAAACTGCAGTGTGTACAGTTCAGAAATCTCACGTAAAGATTTTAATTTCAAAATGAGGCGGGGTTTTCAAACACAATCTGTAAATTAAAATACAATGTACGCAGCAGACGGCAGATACAAGGTTAAGCAGCCATACTTGTCACAGATTAGTGGTATACTGATTAATTACGGGTTGTGTCTTACCTATGAACTGGTAACAATCAACTGGTGGTTGAAGAAAACGTAAACAAATGTCTCTCTTTCCTGTCGCACCTGTCCACTGCACTTGATTTGCACACGTCACTAATGTTGTTTTTGTCCTTTAGTTCCTTCGTCTCTTGTTCAGAGGACACATAAATCGTGGAATGAAAGCTTTACTTTTATTTTATTTTAACGGAGCATCTGCCATGCATTATCATATGTTACATTGTCTCAATTTACCTGGATTTTTCATTTTCGTTTCTAATCTCTTACTAAATAAAAACATTTGTTTAAATTATTGGACTTAAAACCTTTTCTTTAGATATGTCTTTTATAACAATGCCAATGGCAAAGAAACAATATTTACATCATTATAGGCACAGCTTGTTAATCTTACATCATTATAGGCACAGCTTGTTAATGTTACATCATTATAGGCACAGTTATGTTACATCACTATAGGCACAGCTTGTTAATGTTACATCATTATAGGCACAGCTTGTTAATGTTACATCATTATAGGCACAGTTAATGTTACATCATTATAGGCACAGCTTGTTAATGTTACATCATTATAGGCACAGCTTATTAATGTTACTTCATTATAGGCACAGTTAATGTTACATCATTATAGGCACATCTTGTTAATGTTACATCATTATAAGCACAGCTTGTTAATGTTACATCATTATAGGCACAGTTAATGTTACATCATTATAGGCACAGTTAATGTTACATCATTATAGGCACAGCTTGTTAATGTTACATCAGTATAGGCACAGTTAATGTTACATCATTATAGGCACAGCTTGTTAATGTTACATCATTATAGGCACAGCTTGTTAATGTTACATCATTATAGGCACAGTTAATGTTACATCATTATAGGCACAGCTTGTTAATGTTACATAATTATAGGCACAGTTAATGTTACATCATTATAGGCACAGTTAATGTTACATCATTATAGGCACAGCAATAAACCTGTCAAATGTATGGCCCTTCCAGTAAGACTGTGTTCCCATATTCCCCCAAAAAGTAGTGACCAGTGTTCCCCATAGTGATGGGGATCTCAATGGTTTCCAAGTCAATCACATGTCTCCCTAGAAAGCATGCCTATCTTCTTTTAACCTGTTTTTAACACTGTTTTATATTTCTAATTTTATCCTTAGCTTTATTTCAACTAACGTCTTGTCAGTTGACGCGCGTCAAGTCTAGGTCCCAGCAGGGGTTTGACTTATTGGAAGATAGATAGATACGTTATGAACCAGGGACTATGTCCCAAGGAGTGGGGATGGACCCCAAGGCCAATGCTTGTCGGGTGGTTGTATCCGTCTGTTCATGCCCAGTAAGTGTACATATGTTCTAGGGTGGATCTCAGTTACAGTTTTCAAATTATGACCCAGGGCATGGATATACAGGTATGTTGGTAGATCTATGCCCAGGGGTATGTTCATACATATGCATAGGGTGGGATCTCAGCGGTTTCCAAGTTATGAGCCAGGGGATATTTTCACAGGGTTGGGGACTGACAACATGTACATAGTATGGTCGTTGATATTTCCATTGTAATTGTACAGTTGTAAATCATTTTAAAATTGAAAATAACACCTTTCAGAATGACAGTTGTACTCTACCAGTTATCGTAATCGACCAGTTATCGGAAGTTACGAGTATGACAGACAGATGAAATGGAATAATCCGAACCTTCTCTGACCATGCTGACCCTAAAAGCATTTTTTTTGTTGCTGTTTTGTGCTTTTTAGGCGTACACAGACAGATGAAATATTAAAATCGTAAAAAGGGCTGGTAAGGTCAGAGAAGGCTCGGATTAGAAATGAAAATGCTACAAAACGAAAACAAAAAGTATCAACAATAGATCTCATCTCACTCAAGGATTATAAGTCCTTGTCTCACTCATCTCGATGTATAAATCAATCAACACGCTGATACCATACAACCATACGCTCCAATTCTAGGTTATATGCTTCCGGGGTGATGACTTCGTAAATAGAAGTAGAAGCTCGAAGGGAATGGCCTCCGCGCAGGGATATTGCCAACCTCCGCGCAGTGATATTGCTGCGGGGAGTTTGGGGAATTGCCAACCTCCGCGCAGTGATATTGCTGTGGGGAGTTTGGGGAATTGCTTGAAACTAACCTGCCAAATAACCGCAAATTTACGCTAAAATTTACACTTATTTTGTTGTTGTTGTTTTATCCCAGTGGGCACACGACGTCAAAGTGACGTTGGATATTGGTTGGATCTTGGTATTGACGTCGGCTCCAACGTCTAATCGACGTCAAAATCACAACGTTGTATTTACGTCGCCTCTTGACGTCATAACAACGTTGTATAGCAGACACGTTTTCAACATGCTGAGATTAATGGTTTTAATTTTTACTGTGTTTTTGATATATGAACCAACTTCCCAGTGGGCACACGACGTTGATTCGTTTTTCAAGTAACGTACGTTAGAGCCTTATTGCAAGAATAAAATGTCATATACGTTTTATTGCAAAGGCAGCGTAACCCGTAAAACGGTTATCCTAATTATTCGAAGTCGGGAGTTTATAACAGATGTTACCGTCCCCTGGATATCCGCTAGGAGGCCACTA
>JAWPHD010015219.1:0-56456 GCA_037043455.1 Cyrtodaria siliqua | reverse complement strand
GTGGGTGCTCAAAGTGCCTTCCAGGGGTCCCATGAATGTTTAAATGGAATAGGCGTAAGATGCAATCTGTAGTCATAGGCCGCCACAATGACGTAACTGTTTTCGGGTCTTACTTTGCCTTGTATCAGACAATTTACACCATCTCTCAACAGTCTAGAGTTCTGAGTTTAACAGTTTTTAGTCTGCAAAACAGAAAGTTGAAGCTAAATCAAGGGAGATCAAAACAGCTAATACTTTGAATGAAGTGATTTCTGTGTATGTTTTCTGTATCAGACAATGTAAATATAGTTCTACACAGGCATACGAATGGGAGATTTAGCAATTATAGACAGTAATGCACACAAGTGTATAAAACAGCTAAACAAGTGAAGCACCAACAGTGGTGCGAACGCCGGATTGCAAAGTCAACAATGTAACTGAATATCTAAGTAAAAAGTTGGGTTATTCAGGTAAAATACATGACAAGTGTATGGTTCTTCTCAAATAACATTGAATAACGATAATGAACATCTGTGCCAAATTTCAAAACTTTCCGACAATGTGTTTTTGAGAAGTGAGGAAAAACATAAACTTTAATCAATTAACCAAAACGTCAAAAGCGTGCCGTAGTCTACGCAATCCAGCTAACAACTTTGAAGTGATTTCTGTGTATATTTGCTGTACAAGACAATTCACAGTGTCGCCAACACAATCTAGGTCACCCTGACACGTGCCTGATACTTTATGTTTCCATCCTTAGAACCATGTGTAAATAGTTATACACAGGCATACAAATGGGAGATTTAGCAAGTATAGGTGTATAAAATAGCTAAACAAGTAAAGCACCAACAGTGGTGTGAACGCCGGATGCAAATTTAACTGAAAAATCTAAATAAAAAGGGTTATACACAAGAGTTATGGTTCTTGTCATATAACATTGTGTAATGATAATGAATATGTGTGCCAAGTTTTAAAACTTTCTGACGATTCATTTTCAGAAGCGAGGGAAAACATAAAACCATAACCAAAGCGTCAAAACGTTTAGTCGGACAGACAGACAGGCAGACGGATAATCTTCAGCTTTAAACCTGGATTTGCTACGTAATGTGGCTAAAAACTTTGAATGAAGTGATTTTTGTGTATGTCTTCTGTATCAGACAATTCACAGTGTCGCTAACACAAATTAGGTCACCCTGACATGTGCCTGATATTTCATGTTTCCCATCCTTAGAACCATGTGTACATATAGTTATACACAGGCATACAAATGGGAGATTTAGAAAGGATTTCTACAATTTACCTATTCATAAATGTCCGGAAAACAACTGAGGCAATAATAAAAGCACCAAACAATGATATATATTCTACTATTTGAATAAATATTTAATGAATGGATGTTGTGCTAAAGATATCATGTTTTAAAAACGGAAATGGTTTTGTTTGCTTTTATCAAATGCTCAAATGCTTTCCCATGTTCCATAGATTTAACAGTTACGTTACCTGTGACTTGGGCATTTATTCTAAGTTAACAAAATATTTAAAGGCACCAACTCCACACAATCCGTGTCGGTTTTTTCCCCCAAATGATTTACACTAGAGAAGTAATTTCTATCTTACCGTTGTACCAATATCTGGTTTTGGTCCAAGTTCAAGCAATCTACGAGCAAACGACGCTGCTGTTTTTAAGTTTTTGAGTTTGAAGAAAAGATTTTGTGCCGTCCGTAATGTCAGTATAAGATGAACAGGTTGTAATTTACAGTGTGTGAAATAGGCCGCCATCTGAAACAAGATTTACACACATAAATAAGCATACTGCATAAGACAACAAACTATTTAACAGAGCCACAAAGATTGCTCCTTAAAGGGTACAAAGAAATGGAGCAATCAATCACCTTCCTGTTCTTAGGTTTTCCTTCTGATCTCCATTTTCAGTGAAATCAAACTGAGATTGAAAAATATCTTGGGTTGAAACATACATTATTTTAGCATTTTTACAACATATATCATTACGTGGTCCCATTAAGCGAAGGAAAAGCTTATATTAGCATGATTTTATAATGCACATTTCAACAATAATTAACAATAATAAAACACCTTTAGAATTGTTTTTTACTGAAAAAACGTGATAACCTGTTTAAAATTACCTATTAAATGTTTTAACTTTGCAATATGCAAACATTTTAAGCTGAAATTAAGGTTTTATATCATACCCAAGCCAACCCCGTTTTCTCTTCTTGCAGAAGGGATTGGATGGGGTATGAAAGTTAATACTTGGACCACGTAATGAGTACAATACATAGTTAATAGGACTGGAATGAAAGAAACACCTTACAGAGTTCCTCTCGTTGAAGTATCCTCAAACTATCTTTGTGGCATACAAGTAATTATAGGAGAAAAAAAACACCATAGAAATTCAGTCACTGTGATCAAAAAGTATACATATATCTAAATTCTTAATGTGTGGTCAAGATTTAAAGGCTAAAATTGTTTTTTGTGCTAACTGCAGTAACAATTACTCCCAATTAATTGTATATATGTACAATTTTGCCAAAGACATTTATTCTTCTACACCTCTCTACACAAATGAAACACCAATACACAGATAACACCGTTAAGCCTCTATTGTGCTACTAAAGGTCGAGGGGTGAACGGCAAACTATTGCAACTATATATAAACAAAGAACAAGATATAATAGTCTGCACTGAGTCCTAGAGTTTGGGGCAATACAAATCTTTGTCTTACAAAAGTTGTACAATAACTTACCTCACATAAGCGTTTCTGTTCTTCCAGTGTGGCTTTGGGCATGTCTTTTCTCACCATTTCCATGGTCAAACCAACAATGTACTCACGGCAGATCTCCAGCAACTGCTGTGCCTGAAAACATCATAAATCAATACAATCAATTTTCCTAATCCCATTTTTTAATTGTGTTTAACTGATTAATATATACTGCGTAACCATAATAATTATGCATATTTGAGAATAAAATATTGTTTAAACTAATATATAACATGTACAGTAACAGCTAGTACTGGGATTCGGTTAAAAATCATGATCGGTCATCAGAATTTTTAACCAACCGTAAATGATAAATCGGAAAAAAGGCTTGACTGACCGATGCTTGATGAAATCGATTATAAATGGGAACATCACTAGTAACAGCATTGCGTGTGCAACACTTAAATCCAGGAATATACACTTAACCAAACAGCTAACACACCAGTAGACAATACCTTTAATGTACAAACTTATTATATCCGACTGGTACCGTTGGAGACAGGTGATCTGAACAATTTTTTTAAATTAACAAGAGAAACAGCTAACACACCAGTAGACAATACCTTTAATGTATGAACTTATTATATCCGACCGCTACCATTGGAGACAGGTGATTTGAATGATTTTTTTAAATTAAGAGTCGTTTTTATTGACAAGATATGTGTCTCGTTCAGAATGGAATTTGTTTTGATTTATTGATTGTTATTATTGAGATATTAAAGGTATTGTCTACTGGTGCGTTAGATGTTTGGTTCAGTATATAATAGGAGTTTTGCATTCAATCGAATAAAGAAATATGTAAGACGACGAGACATTGTTGAGAAACCAGAGCATTACAAACTGCCCGATCTGGCACCACATAAGTTATTTAAAGCTGCTCTGCGAAAAATGATACACAGGAATTTAGGACTATCCTACTTTTACTATAAAACCTTTTGAATTCTAAGAAGTAACATTAAGTACGTAGATAGTACATTGGGACCAGGGACAGGTAAAGCAATAAAGTAAGGCAATGATCCATGGCCCTGTCTGGAAACCACAACTTTTTGGGGTCGAGTTAATCACGCCAACGATTAGACGCATACTAATATAACATTATCAGAAGACTTTACCTCTGCAATTTCCTGTTTGTTCTCGACGACGAGTAGCGGCACACTCAGTAATATACTCCTGAATTTCTCTGCCGCGTCGGCAAACTTGCCAGCGGTGGTCATGTTGTAGGCAACCTGCAGCTGTTGTACCAAATTGTTCAGTTTAAGCCCAATTGAGGGCATTCCGCCACGACCACCCGCTTCTTTCCTGGAAGGTGAAGGTCAAAATATTTTCAATTTCAAACTTAGTTTTATGTGTAAGGAGAACGATGATTGGTGATAATGATGGGAGATTATTTCACTACTGATTATAGGTAAATCCTTCACGAGATGGTAGACATGTGGTTACCAACAGGCCTACCACCGATAGAATTTCCCTATAATCCAGCAAATACCCTACTGGGATTTCAAATTTGTTCTAGTTACATTTTTAATCAGTTTATGTATGATTTTAACCAAAATTTGTCGCTTTATTAAACGTATCGGTGGATGACGTTGACGTCAGCAACACTTTTTTGATGTCATGACTCAACGTCACAGTTAGTCGGTTTTGTTTTTTCGGAGTTAATATTTAGCGATTATGAATATTCTTTCATTGAGAAATCACAATCTTTCACCAAAATAAATGTAATAAATATAGTTTATTCAACCATCGGTTTCATTTGTAACAAAGTAATTTACTTTGAATACATGAACACGACAGATTATCTTGTGAACTGTTTTGTAACGAACAAAACCAAAGCTTGAATAAACATTTATAATGACTTTTTCAGTGAAGACCTAAACTAAGCTTAAGTTACTGCATAAACAGATATTTTTAAAATGAAAATTGACAAGGACTCCTGAAGCTTGTCTGACAGTCAATGGTAAAGAATATGACTTAATTTGTTTCGAGACCAGATTCAGGCACAAAAAATAAGCCTAAAAGTCAGGATTTGCAAAATAAACCCACCAGTTTCTGTGAGGATATCCAAACAAAGGTGGCATAGATGGCAACCCTTGGTAACACGTCCTACTGCGACTGTATGTCTGAAGGAACAGTTGCTTGTATTCGTCAAAGCAGACCACACCCACTTGATCATGTAATAACTGAAAGTAATAGAAAACAAACATTAAAGAGAAAAGACAACACCCACTTGATCATGTAGTAACTGAAAGTAACAGGGAAACAAATGTTAAAGAGAAGACAAAACCCACCTGATCATGTAATAACTGAAAATAACAGGGAAACGAATGTTAAAGAGAGCAGACCACACCCACTTGATCATGTTATAACTGAAAGTAACAGAGAAACAAATGTTAAAGAGAGGACAAAACCCACTTGATCATGTAATAACTGAAGGTAACAACGAAACAAATGTTAAAGAGAAAAGACAACACCCACTTGATCATGTAGTAACTGAAAGTAATAGGGAAACAAATGTTAAAGACAGCAGACCACACCCACTTGATCATATAATAACTGAAACTAACAGCGAAACAAATGTTAAAGAGAGGACAAAACCCACTTAATCATGTAATAACTGAAAGTAACAGGGAAACAAATGTAAAGAGAAAAGACAACACCCACTTGATCATGTAATAACTGAAAGTAATAGGGAAACAAACGTTAAAGAGAAAAGACAACACCCACTTGATCATGTAATAACTGAAAGTAACAGGGAAACAAATGTTAAAGAGAAAAGACAACACCCACTTGATCATGTAATTACTGAAAGTAATAGGGAAACAAACGTTAAAGAGAAAAGACAACACCCACTTGATCATGTAATAACTGAAAGTATTAGGGAAACAAACATCAAAACAAGCAGATGACACCCATTTCTATCAGTGCTATTCCATTTAAACATACCCCTAGTGGGGTGGGCACTTTCAAAAATGGGTGACCACCCGTAGGTGATTTTTTCATGCGCCACCAGTCATAGAAGCGTATTTTGGATACCTATGGCCATGTATAGAAGTGAAATTCATGACCTTGCAAAAAAAAAAATTGTTTTTTTTAATATTATCAACCCTCGAAATGATGTCAACCTCAGCTATCCCCTCGGTCGACATTACATTCTCGGGTCGATAATATCCACTGGCACCCTCAAGAGGATGTGATATTTACATAATGCGGACCATGTGTAGAAGTGATAATTGTGTCTTACAGACCATGCATAGAAGTTTTTTATTTTGCCATCCGTGGGGTCGGGGTATGTTTAAATGGAATAGCCCTCACCTGCATTATCAGTTTCTAACACACTAGACAAAAATCCTGCAATCCAAAAATAATCCAGTCAAGTGACGTTAAACCGTCAAAAACGTGACATCATTTAGTTTTATTTCAATGCGTTTATGAGTTAAACTGTAAAAAAAATGAAATGAGTTAGAAACGGGTTAACCAGTAAAAAAATATCGACTTTTGCTCAAATATATCCGTAGTCAATGGTCGTAAATGCTGTTTAACTGCTCCGCTAAGGTGTCCCCATTAAGCAAAATTTGCGACAATTAAACGACTGATGTACCGTCGCAAAATTCAAAATGTCAGTACAGTTAACCCTATACTCAACAAAGACAAAGGAGCAACTACTCTTACTGACCTGTCTTAAGCAGCCACACAGGGAAGCAGTCAAAGTTGCCACTTACAGCAGGTGACTGATTATTACAGGTTGCGTTTGTTTTACTATTGTTTTCAAGTTTGAATGAAAATCAGAAGTGGCCATGATTTAAAAAGCAAAAACCTGCCAAGTCGCCTAGTTTTTCAGACATAACATTTTCATAAATAATAAATTAACCAAAGGTGAAATGCAGCTCAATTTCATGAATGCGCACATTTCATATGAAACTGAAGCACATTATGATATAGTTTTCATTTGTATTTGTTTTGACACCAATTACTCTACAAGGCCTTGAATTCACCAACCATTCTTGAGAATATTCTTAGACTTAAGCAAACTTCAATCACACATATTGCTATAAGTTTAAAGGATAAACGTTCATAAGAACCTGCTTCGTACAAATATGATCAATTCTAATGAATATCAACTTCATACAATTGTTTATCTATGAAGGTCATGGGAAATTTGTGAATGAACTTTTAGTACTTGAGCTCAAGTCTAAAACATGGTCTTAAGAATGGTTGGTGAATTCCAAGCCAGATCCCGTCTAGTCCTTTTAAAGATATATAGTGGTACAACATTGCGGTGAATGTATAAAGCATCGAGACATACCTACATAAAAACTATTGCATACTTACCCTAGTCGCTGTCTCGAATGATCCTGCCAGAATATGGTCCGCAGGCAGCTGTGAGTTATTGCACCATACCTGAAAATTGGGATATAGGAACATGATCTATTTTAATAAAACAATTTCTAGATACACAAAGGTCTAACTCTTTTTTTCAACACTTAGTTCTTCGTACTCCTACAAACATAGAAGTTTTAGGTTTATAGGAGTAAGAAGAACTGTAGAAAACAACAACAGTTGATCTGGATGTTGAAATTTCCACACAGACCCTTGGCTACACCTTAACTACCGTAGCAATAATATAAACCCTACACTTTAACAAGAAACATGGAAATTCCACAAAAACCAGATTTCAACTAGCTTATAAATCATAATGGAACAACTGTGCAAATATCAAAGCAATCCGTAATGGTGTTTTGGAGAAACTCATACAAACTTCTTAACCAAAAGTTGATGCCGCCCACCAGCCTGACGCCCAGTGGAACTAATCAATTTAATAAACATACTGTTTCTGTTAAAATCTGGTAAACCAGCACCTAGTTTAATCAACAGTGAGCATAGTCCCCAAAAACAAATTTCAGGTTTAAAGCAACTTGTTTGTTTTTGTTTGTATGGTGTTTTATGTCATTTTCAACACATGTAAGGTTATATAATTATGACGGTCAAATATTTTTTGCGGTGGAGGCAGACCACCCCCTTTTCCTGGGTAGAACCAGTACTGTACACCTCCCGCCATCCATAAGAATCGCCACTTCCTCACTTACAAGTCCAGCTCCCAGTGGAATTCGAACCCGCAGCGGTGAGAGGTGAAGGTTTACATCGCAACGCCGTTAACCATTCAGCCGCGGAGATGCTTTAAAGCAACTTCTACGTGATAGATACCTGTGCCTGACTGGTTCCTTTGGTGGGTGGTACGAAGTATCCCTCGCCGGCAGAAGTGGGTGTGGAGGGCACTTCCAGGTCAGCAGGTAGTTCAAGGTCATCATCAACATCCCAGCCCCCACCCTCTTCATCGTCACCTCCACCAGCCTTGTCCTCACCTGCACCAAAACCATCTTCTGTTGAAATAGAATGAAGAAATGGTCAGAGACTATTTAACTGGATTCGATTATAGGGAAATCCTTCACAAGAAGGTGTGTTGTTATTTTCACAAATGTGTGAATGGGTGAAAAAAACTAAACATGCCTACCATCGAGTGAAGGATGTCCATATAATCAAACCCAGCAGTTAAATATCTGTTTATTACATTTTAAATCACATTGTGTAGATTTTAACCTATATTTAACGATATTGGCGGATGACTTTGACGTCAGCAACACTACTGACATCGTGATTCAACGTCAGAGTTAGTTCAGAGTTAGCTATTAATATTAATCAAATATCACTATTCTTTCACTGAAAAATCCTGATCTTACACTCGTAGAAATGTAATAAACACATCTCCGTCCAAGTAAAATGTGTGTACTTATTATTTCATGAAAAGCAGGTATAAAGTCAAACAGGCACTGTAGCACTTACAGTCAAACAAAATCATGCATTCCAAACAATCACAAGGAAAAAGCAATGCTATGCTCACGTCAAAACTACAGACCTAACGCAACAAATGAGTCACTCGTTTTCTTTTAAATGGACTGGTTTAACTTTGTACTGACTAAATGAAGCTGATCAAATGCATATTCAATGGCTCACAAAGATAGCTGGCAATTAATTAAACATATTCTTTGTAAATGAGCATTTTCCCATAAAATCCTATCCATATGTTTTTCTTGCTAAAACTCCTTATGCTGTAAGTGCTAATATTTTGCTGATAAAATTCAACAAGTTATTGTTAGTTTCGTTTCTAATAAACTACTACAGTTTACCGTCATCTATTCCCAAGTCGTCGTCTCCCCAGCCCTCGCCAGCTCCAACGTCTTCCACGTCCACATCCGCGGCAGCCAACTTGCTCTGCTGTCCACGGGCTGCCATCGGTCCCTCGAAGAATCCCTTGGACATGGTCAGCAGGGGCCAGTTGGACTCCTGCTGCGTGATGGGTACCGGTGGTTGTATCAGGGATGCGCTGGGATATAAGTCCGGGACTCTCTCATTCTCACCAAAACCCTCCTTCAGGGCAGTGGCTTCTTCATCCAACCCGTTTGTGGCTGCCGTCAAATACGCCAGCGACTCTGAAGGGACAAGGGTATATAACTTTTTAGTCAAGCCAACTTACATCAACAACAACAACAACAACAACAACCGAGAGAACTGCAAGTCAATGCAGATACTCAGTTTTACAGAAGTTACAACTGATAAACCAATGCTGAAGAGGATTTCCATATATGATTTGCATTTGAATTCTTAAACTTAAATAATGATACATTCATAACCTGCACATGTTAGTGTTCATTTTGAGGTATTGATGCATGCTATTAAACTACAATAATGTAATGTACTTTATGAGTTAGACAGTGAATTTATACTTGTTTTTTTCTTTTTCAAATCCATTTGTAGCTTTAAAGGGACACATGGCAATCTTGAACTTTTTAAAACTCTTGGGGTCCCGTTGGTTTTTCTACAGAACTGCTATTTGTTCTATCATTAATAAATATTCTAAACATTGTACAAAGCAAATTGTTTTTGCAATATAACTAATTGCTGATTATATTGCACAAAAATATATTTAAACCCATGGCAGATAAGAAAAACAAATGAAAACTCACTATTGAAAGTTTATTTAATTATATGAGTTTTTAAGCCAAAATTATATAGAGACGCTTTATATTTTAATGCTCAATTTAAACTTCAATATTGCCGTGTGTCCCTTTACACTCTCCATGTAAACTGTATCTACTGGATTGTGACACCTTCGGATTCTGGTAATGTTTAACAACTCTTCCAATTACGCTACATTATCGAGTTTTATAAACTTACTCTGTCCACACCCTTTGAGAATTTTTACTCGTTCAGCTACGTCACCCAGGAACAAGGCATTTTGGTAATGTCCGCTTGTGTCCTTACGAATCTCAGCTGAAATAGATAAATCAGTAAGATATTACAAAGTCACGTATCCGACCAGCCAAGTAAGTCTGTTATTAATTAGCATTTCCGGCACCCATTACTTTCATCAGGATGTAATCTGAGTGACAAACTCCAAACTAGAAGGATGTGTTCCACAGAACACTTGTCGCCTGCCATGTGCTTATTTCAGCTTGGTTAGGTTGCAGGTTAAATTTTTATGAAAAGGGGCGTAACTCTGCCAAAATGAAAGTCAAGAGTTATTGGATATCTTTAACAACATTCATTGAGTTAAGATGAAGACAAGTGTGAAATTTAATGAACATATGTCAAATAATTTTTAAATTATGGCCAAGATTAGGTTGCAGGTTAAAGTGTGATGGACGACAGACGACGGACCAAGTGATCCCTAAGTGTCTGCCATGCTACGCAGGCGCACAAAAAATGAGCTACCAAGTTATTAGGAAAAGTAATGTTGTCAAGATCTGGGAAAAGGGTAATTCCCAATTGAGTTTGTAATTAAATGAGGTCCAGTGATAGAATAAAAACAACATGCCCACACCTATTTTTGTCATCTTCTTCAGTTTTTCCAGATTTCCAGTGATCAGGTAGAGGAAAGATAGTTTGTCAAAGTTTTTCGTCCTCTGATACGCCATTTCGACAATCTGATGGTTACCCTGCAGAAGTGCAGCTTCACCGAGCTTCTCCCAGCAAACCGGGTCATCAAGGGCTCGAGCTGCTTCCAGAGCAATCTAAAATCCATAAATGTACCATTATTTTTTTCAATCCAATGACAGAAAAGGTTTAAAGCCTCTCGCGCTTATATAATTTCTGCTTGACAAGAGCACCGATAGTTTGTGCTGTCTGTCTAGCAATCAATTTAATACTATATATCACTGATATAGAATGATTTTATACGTGCCAGAGAGCCCCAAAACAGTGCAACAGTTCTTGAATCTGCAACAATTGGCCACCTTCTGATAACAAGGCAAGTGCTACGATTTTAACAACACATTCCCGGCAACACACCCCTTTTAACATCAGTAGCAATCATTATTTTGCAGAAGTCTCAGAAGCATTTTCTATTCAAAAAACAAAAAGTATATCTCACAGACACTCACCTCCAGATTTCCACACTCGAGAGCGAGACCAAATCGCGTTTTCTCGTCCTTGACAAAGTGAAGTGCAACTTCAGGGTAACCCTTCTTCTGCAGGTATGAGATGATGGACTGTCCCACCAACTTGGCATTCCTCACCATGTGTAATACCTGAAGTAAAATATAACACTACGTTAGGTTCCGATTTGCAAATTTAGATGCAATAAAAATAAGATTATGTTCTCACAATTTTAGTAATATGAGTGAGGCTTTTTTCTTTATGTTAGACAACTCTCTATCTTGAGCCTCAAGCCTTCACATTGACATTGCCTTATTCTAACGTAATGTCGAATACTTTCATTGTCAGGGTTGACAACATAATACAAAACTGCATTAGAATGCTTGTTTTCAGTAACTTAAGAAATGTGTTTATCCTTTACAAAACAAACTTTACAGAAACCAGAATTTTGAGTCATGTACCTCGTCATATTTTCTGTTTACGAGAGCGAGTTTGAACTTGAACTCTGTGGGGTCGATACCCAGCACCCTGGTCCTGCACTCCCTGTCCAGACAGTGAACACTGTTACCCTTGATACGGGTGATGTAGATCGGCAGATCCAGTGTCCGGATGATACCATGATCACTGTGAATAAAATAGTAATTATTACATTTCTATGGTTAAAAGATTTGGATTTCTCATTAAAAAAATATTCATAATTGGTAAATATTATTAACTGTTACGTTGAGTCATTGAGTCATAACGTCAATAGAGTTTTGCCGACGTCAACGTCATCTGCCGATACTGTTCAATAGTGAATAATTTACATTAAGATCATACATGAACTGATTCAAAATGTAATAAATAGATAATTCAACTGATTTTGATTAAAGGGAAATCCTTCACTTGATGGTAGGCATGTTTAGTTTTTTCACTCACTCTCATACACTCGTTCGTGGAACAAAAATGTCTATCATCTCGTGAAGAATTTACCTATAATCGATCCCAGCAGTTAAATAATCTGTAAGTCCGTATAAAAGTTGAACAAGAACAGTAACTCTTTTTCCATATTATATTTCTTATAGCTCAGGTCATTATCCTATAGTATGGCAAAATCATCCTAATCAGTTTGATTACACAGTGGTATTTATTTAGGAATCCCATTGTATAGCTCATGCGACATAAACATATTATCTTATGTTATTTTGGGCCACCCAGAGAGAGGGAAAGGATACATAGAAATCTGGGAACTCTGCATTTGAGTGGTTCTTTAAACGTGCTTGGAAGAAATACTTTGATACATGGGACTGCAACCTGTTTTACGTCCCTTTTTAGTGTGTTTTAGATATGGTTTATGTGAGACATACATGTACCCGTTAGTATGTTTCTATGTATGAATGGGGTTTAACAATCTTTCAGTCATATAACAGTGGGGTCTTATTGAAGCAGTGAGCTCGAATGGCCATTTTTATTGAGCCTCCACACTGGAATACCACACCGTGATACCCCATCCAGTAACATTATACCAACACTGAGTCGACCAGTCCTACAACTACCCTTTATATGAAAAAACATCAAGCAAGGAAGCTACTAGTATCATTTTTATAAATTATTTTGTATGACTCGGCTGGGGAATAGCACACATGTGAGGCGGATGCTCTATCACCAAGAATGTTATGGTATTTACCCGTTAGAAAGTGTGGATCAGATGTGTTGTTTTTCATGTGACACCCGTTAGAGTGTGCATTTTATTCACGACTATCCCGTCAGAGTAGATTAGATGTGGGTTTTTTATGTGAGACTTACCCGTTAGTAAGTGCGTATTTGATGTGGTTACTGGTAGTGTACACAAAAACGCCACTCTCGTCCCAGGCACCACTCTTCACCTTGATGTTTTCATGGATGGTACACAGGTTCTCTAGCTTACGGTTGCAGATGGAAATCACTGTTGAACACAATAAAATATATAATAAAGATATTTTATTCACCTATTTTAAAAGTAAATTTGTCAGATCCCAAGTTCTTATTAAACATAAAATTCTTCTTAAACAATTTTACCAGAAATAAACATACTTAAAGAGGTGTCAGATATGAATCTAATCATATATTTTGGAACCGCGTTAAGTCTCAATGATTACATTTTAAAATCTTGTTTGATCTCAATGTTTTTACTTGGAAATCTCGTTAAAATTTTACTGTTTTGATTTGAAATCTCGTTAAATCTCTCAATGTTTTAATTCTGAAATCTTATTACTTTTTATCACTGTTTTTTTCATCTTGGAATCTCATTAAATTTTACTGTTTTTATTTTGAAATCTCATTAAATTTTACTGTTTTCATTTTTAATCTCATTAAATCACACCATTTTCATTGTAAAGGCTCATTAAATAAAGCTGTTTTTATTTTCAAATCTCATTAAATTTTACTGTTTCATTGTAAAATCTCATTAAATCTCAGTTTTGTTCAACTATACATACCATGTTTACTGATGAGGGCCACATGTGACATGTCAGAAGACCAGATGACCAGCTTCACCTTGGAGATCTTCACACTTGAAAGTGTCCTGGAATATATATTATTATTGTCCACAAACATGTAACACTTTCACCATTGCTATCTTCTTTTACCTCTCCCACATGCGCTATATAGTTATCCCTCAAACTTCCCTTTGTCTCATATAACACGTCTGTGGTTGATGGGTTAAAGATGAATGGCCTACATTTTTGTAGTTATATCAATTAACAAATTTAACTCTTGAACATCATATGAACATTTCTTGATAGTCTCGGAGAGAAACATATATTGAAAACTGCTACTAAGTTGTATGTAAAAATAAGAATTATTTGCATGATACTACATTTACCATTGCGTGACTGCACGCTGTAATGAGGTAAATCTGAATTGTACAGTTGCATGCACAACTATTGCCAGATAATTGATAAAATACATTTACCTGTGGATTAATTTACCTGTTCAAAGTTTTCTATGTCATCAAATAAAGTCTTATTCTCACTTTTCACAGATATTGCAATGTGTTAATTGTAAATATATATTGTTGTGTATTGATTTCGATTTAAATAAACAGAAACATGTTCATGAAACAAAACATGACCGTAGAACTTTAACGACGTTAAACCTTCTCGCCTCTCACTATTGCAGGTTTAAATCCCACTGAGAGCTGAGCTTGTAAGTGAGAAAGTGTCAATTCTAACAGATGGTGGGAGGTATACAGTACTGGTTCTACCCAGGAATAAGTGCCACACCACAAAAAATCGACTGCGATACATCGCCGAAAATGTGCCGAAAAATTATATTAAACACCAAACAAACTCGGTCTCGTATGGTTAATGCCATCCCTTGTGTTACTCACACATGCCTAATGCTAATATTCCTATTCATGTTTAACAACATTTGATATAGAATAATGGACAATGAAATCTAGAACACAAAAAGTTTGAAGAATTGTTTTAAATCGGCGATTCATTTTAATATTGACTTTACCCTCCTCAAACTCCATTACAATTCTATAATAAGTGTTATTAATGTCCTTATCCGACCATCGACAGGCAAATTTTATAAAGCTGTACACTGTTTCTAAACCTACTGACAATGAGGTATTTTTATATACCTTAAATATTTCGAGAATCCAAACTCTATATAGATGGTTTTAACTACCCAGACCAAAACCCAAAACTGGAGCGTTGAATTTAGCTTTACCAACTCATAATTCGTGGAACGTATATTCAATCACGGGTATTTTAAGAACCCGCGAATAAATATAAACGGTTAATTAGCACATATACATAATTTTATGATCTAAACACCTGGATAGAATCTTGATAAACGGTTTTATAGTGTAATTTTTGCGTTATTTGGTGGATTAGTTTCTTTAATGTCGGTATGATTTGGCAATACCTTTTCTGCTGGACATCAAACAGGGATACGCTATCACTGTCCTTGAGGAGCAGGCAGCCAGTGCCCGCGTAGAAGATGTCCTCACAGTTGGGCGTCTGTACTTTCTTCGTGATCTCATTCTTCAAATTCTTGATCACAATCTGAACATAAATATTGTTAGAAAACTCATGTTAAATAGGAACAAAAGAAAAATGCTGGTGGCCTTAAAGCCGGGTTTTCCAAAAAGTGAAAGATGAGTGCCTGTGTGTTTGGTGAAACTATTTCTAGATTTTCTAGATAGATTGTTTTTTTGGGAGTGGGAGGATAGTTTAAAGTTGAAAACCTAGTTTTCATTTTCAGCACACAATGTTTGGTACATGCCAGCAACTTACTGTCCAAGTTTTATAATAATTGGACATTGCAATGCCGAGATATAAAAAAAATAATGTTGATGCCCATATAACAAAGTTAAAAAGGTTAACATAACATATATTTTGGAGAAAGTAGGTCATAGTGACCTAGTTTTCAGGGTATGGTCAGTGCTTGATGAGAGGAAGAAGGTGCTGTTAAAATTTGATGAAGATCGGACATTATTCTCGCCCTCGATCGATACTAGTATCATCTCTCGTGTTTGGCGCTTGGAGTTATGGGGGAAAAAGTAGTCCGGTCAGGTGATTTGCATATATAGCTAGGGACCAAAACCCAGGTTTTAGGACCCAATCTAGACACGCCGGACACAAGCACCAAATTTTCCTCAAATGTGTGTTTTATATTTTTATGTATTTTTAAAAGGGTCCCCAAAGGTTCGTGCATCCCTAAATGTATTAGGATTATATGCACACAGAATTACCGCACCGCGGATGAAGTCCTGAAAAATCAGGAGAGCACCTGTCGAATATCAGTGATGAATTTGAAAAATTCGAAATGACGTCAGTATGGATCGGACATGATAATGCTGATATATAACAAAAACTTAATCCCCCCCACCCTGCACACTGCCAACACCCCGCCCAAATTTAAACAAAACGGTTAACGAAATGCATATTTTGGAGAAATAATAATTGCACATGGCAATCCTGAGATAAAAAAATAAGGGGACATGACAATGCCGAGATACAAAAAAATAATGTTGATGCCCGTATAACAAAGTTAAAAAGGTTAACATAACGTATATTTTGCAGAAAGTAGGTCATAGTGACCTAATTTTCAGGGTATGGTCAGTGCTTGATGAGAGGAAGGTGCTGACGAGTTTGATGAAGATCAGACATGCTAATGCTGCCATATATAGAAAACACAAACTGTGGACGTCTGCCCGCCTGCCCAGTTTACGCCAATCTATAAGCCGATTTAAAAAAAACAAAAAAACAGCTACAAATAACTGTCTTCAGAAGTTATTTTGAACAGGTCTGGGTTGCACCTGAGGTCACTGGGTCAAGGACTTTACAGCCTTGTCATGACAGCAAAGCTCAATGGCCAGTTGTTAGTAATGCACATTTATAAACATATTAGGACAGTCCATATGAGGTCTACTCGAACTTGCAAAAAGTTAAAATAATTTAAATAATTTTTGGAAAAAAAATCATTTTAAATATATAGCAAAATATGTATTAAAAACATTTCTTTTTAAAGGTATCTAGTTTCCAGTTATTGATTTTCTCATAAAAATTGGTATTAAATACAATTCTGTGTAGTTTTCAGGCATTTTCAGAAAAGATGAGTAAAGCACATATAGTGACAATTGGGGAACAGAAACTGTACTAGTCAAGTGATTAATGCACACATTCGCCTTATTTTCCAAGCTTGTTTTTCAACAGTATTGGCAAAATACCACAGACCCTAAACCCGTAGCTTGCTCCGAGGGATTACTATTATTTTTGCAGCCAGTCTACACAAAAGTGCAAAACGATAGAGTTTACAAGGTTTGCTGTCAATTTATTCTCCAAATCACAACCTTGTAACAGGAATGGAATGATCCAAATTTAAGGGAAGAAGATTCCATTATTGAAATACAGCCGGTTAATGGTAAACTACACTTTTGCATATACTATGATACAGACAAAGCGAAACTACGAAGATGATGAAGACAAGACAATGGCCAAATCAAAATAAATAAAACATAAGTTGTAGAGGATAACTCACCGAATGAGTCCTGTCTAGAACAGCAAACCTGTTCCTGGCCACCCAAACTGCAGTCAGGCCAGATGATCGTTTACCCTCTGGAGCTATAATGGAAAGTTATAAAATAAAGACTGCTTTAATCGTACGCAATGTATAGAGAATGTTAAGAACAGAAATGATCAGACGGGAACGTTATTAGTCAGGGATGTAACTTGTCAAATAACTTGTTTAGGTTATTACAGTTTGGTGGTTGTTTTTTCCACAAAAAAATAACTGGAACAAGTTATTTTCAGATACAGGGCTTTTTGACCTTATATAACAGAGGCCTGTAAAGGGCCTCTTCCCAACAGAAAATTGGACTGTTTTTTCCCAACTGTGGCAGAAATATTTCCCAATCGGAAAACAGCAGTCTCTCAGAATTTGAGAAAAAGCATGAATTCTGCAGTGTGTTTTTGGCTGCTTAGTAAATTCCGACTTGGAAAAGTTAATAATTATGATAAATAATGGATGACAATATAAATAAAGTATATTATTGTAATATTTACTTAATTTATGAAACCTTGTATTTTTCCCAAAATGAGAAATAAGCGCGTTCTTTTTTCCCAAAATGGACAGACCTGGGCCTCTTCCCAATTTTGTGGAAAAAAGCCCTGAGATATGCATTTATTTTCATCTATTTTCTATCAAAACCAGAATTTCCTTTACTTGTTTTACGCAATGTTTAGAAATATTTTACTTGAATATTTAGACTTTTTTTTTTACATTTTTACAATCGAGCCACAAAATTAATAGCACCAATATCGGGGAAAAGATATTGTTAATTTTATTTTGTTTTATATTACTATAAATCAATCTAAACTGAATACATAACCTTTAGAAAAATATTAAAACAGATAGTGTGTATAATACAGGCAGGACACTATGTTTTGTAAAATGCTGTCACCACTGTCAGAGGACTCAGTAAAAAAAATACCTACCTACCGGTACCTATCAACTTAAAACTTTTTGGGTTGAAGAACAGCAAACCAACAATTGTTTAAACCTTAGAAAAACATGTTAAATGATAAATATATACAAGCTATGGTCTGACAGCGCAATGATACAATTATGCAAAACAAATCTACAGAAATAATATAAACTGCCGACATCGGAATAAAGACAATTCTTTCACCCTGGTAACACCAATATGGAATGACCCAACTATATGAAGGAAAGAGTCTATTTTACAAATGCGGGGATGGAAGGGTTAATATGCTTTCAACATGCTGTCACTGTTGGAGGCTTGCTAGAGGCGTACAATACATACCGTCCGGGTTCTTGGAATCGCTGTCCTTAGGTATGGCATACAGGTCGTAAGTACTGTTCTCAATATTACTCGTACGCTGTCAAAATACAAGGTAACACGATACTGACTTGTTCCCCATACATTGTCTGTGTTTTGAAGATCGTAAATATCAGGATTTCTCGATGATGAAAGATAATTAATTCAAAATCACTAAATATTAATAAATAACTCCAAACACAAAAATAAATAACTTTTGACATTTATTGATGTTGATATCGACATCATTTTCCAAAAACGACCAACAAAGCAAAACAGTTTGGTTAAAATCATACATAAACTTATTAAAAATGTAATAAAAAGATCAGTTTACTGCTGGGTACGATTTTATGTAAATTTTTAGCTCGATGGTAAACGTCTTTTTTATCCATTCCTCTTTTCTTCTTAAAGGCAAGATGAAACCTGTAAGTCTATACACAACATTGGCTATGAAAAAGGGAGGTAACTTACAGTAACCAGCAGGACAGCATTCTCAGCTGGGTTATACGACATGGCGTTCACATGAACACGAGATCCACTGGAATAAAACAAAGGAATGATATTTACTCGACTATGCCTTCTTAAAACTCAACATACTAGTAGATCTATACAAACAACTTGATGTAAAACAGGAGAACTTGATCATTTTCTTAACATTTTTAAATTCAAGCAAATTATAAAATAAAATCATTTGCATCTCGTAATTTGAAACATAAACTAATGTGAAATATTTTCAAAACAAAACTGTCTTTTTCGTCCCATTAGCACATTATATTAGATTATATTGAGACAGCATCCTCAGAAGGAGATGAGATGAAGTAAGAAATTTCTGTTCAGACATGCTTTCACTATGGAGTGAAGCCATACATGGCAGTGTTCTGCAGTTCTAAAGCAAAGTTTTTGATGAGACACAACATTTAACTGTCATCGAAACAGTTTTGAAACAATCCCTTACACCTTCACGATGTGTAAGGGCATTAAAATGTGTTTCTGAGTTTCCTACACAATTATTGAATGGTCAAATTGTTAAAGAATTAATCTGTGTTTTTACTCATCCTAAACTTGTCATGGTGAGCGGACGAGTGGAATTTTCGTGCCCTGCGATGGGCCTCCAACTAAAGTCTAAAAGCTAACTCCACCTGTGAAGCCACGTGCGCCAGTCGGCTGTAGCTCTAAAGCAACATTTTTGATGAGACGTGACATTTAACTATAATCATCGAAACAGTTTGGAAACAATCCCTTACACATTCACGATGGATCAGGACAGGAAAATTTGTTTCTGAGTTAATCGTCCTACTTAATATTTGAATGGTCAAATTGATAAATTGTTGAAGAATTTATCTATATTTCTACTCGTCCTGCATCAATGAGCACTCATCATGGTGAGCGGACGAGAGTATTTTTCGTGCCATGCGATGGGTCATCAACTGAAATTAAAAAGCTAACTCCACCTACCCTCTAAGCTGCATAACTGGTATGTCCTTGTTCGTCATAAAGTCCAACTTTCTCAGGAATTTGTCCTTCACGTAATACAGAAGGTTGCTTTGTACGGCATAAGCTGGGCGTTCTCTCTCCAACTTGAATATGATCATTCCGCTGTCGTGGCCCGCAGCAAATATATTCAAGGTTGAATGGGCACCCATCACCCAGAACCTGTCATTCTCACGACGGAACGTCTGCACACCAGTCCTAGACGACAAACACATGTTATGTAAGAGAGATGGGAACATTTTGGCGGGAGTGGGGCCTAAGAGAAAAAGAGCTAGTTTTTCGAATATGAATCTTCGCAGTTGCATTCGACAATTTCAAAAGTATTTGCCAAAGTCTTACCTTTTACTCATGTCCCAAACTCGAATGCTCTTGTCCTCGGAGTTGCTCATGATGAGCTCCTGTCTCGGATGAAACAGGCAGCATGAGACATTGTTGTAATGGCCGCGACATGTGTCTACCTCCCAGGCTTTAGATTCTGTAACAACAAAAAAGGTAATTATAGAAACCAATGAAATATAGTTAACTTCCGGAAAACAGAGATAAAGAAAAAAACTTGAGAAAGCGCACTAACGATTAAGATTAACAATTCTAGAATTCAAGGTATTTGCTTTTCCATGAAACAGTTGTGTGATTTACCCAAACTTGCATTAGAAATATCTTGCGCAAAGGCTTTCAACCGATGCTTCAATAATTTATTTTGCTAGATAATTAAGCTTTTAGAAATTCTGTACATCACCGGCAATTTTGTATTTCAATCATAAACAGGAAAAAGTTGGCATGAGGGCCCCGTATCAGTTATTATTGGTACACATGTTGTAAAAGAGTAATCACTCGGACATGGACATGGATTTTTATGATCACGTATGCGACCTAGACTTTTGACCCTAAAATGAATAAGGAATATCTGCTCAACTCTATCTGTGATATGTAATGAACATGGCTACAGAGGTCAAAGCTTTTTCAAGCAGACAAGATTTTTACTGATCGAGTCATGGAGACTTTCATCTTTGACCTACTGACCCCAAAATAAATTGGACTCATCCTGTCATCATGGTTAGTCTACTTAGACAATAGAGGTTAAAGAGTTAGCATGCGGATAAGGTGTTTCATGATCAGGTCATGGTAACCTCGACCTTTGACATATTCAACCCAAAAGGTTTACTACCCATAATTTAATAATTTAATTTACAGAGCTGCAGGGCTTGAAGAGTTAAGGTGCAGATAAGGTTTTATCTGATCAGGTCATGGCAACCTTTGACCTTGACTTCAAAATAAATACAGAGATCATCCTGTCAGCATGGACAGTCTACCCATTAAGTCTACCCGTGATATTTGATGAACGTGACGTTACAACGGAAGTTAACAAGTTATCATGCGGATAGGGTTTATCATTATCAAGTAACTACTCAACCTTTAACCTACTGACCTTAAAATGTGAGACTACCATGAAGTTTGATAAAGGTCATTAAATGGTTTCAAAGTTATGGAATTGAAACCAAGTTGTTTCCGGATGAATAAAAAGACGATAGGATGAACACACAGCGATAACTATAGGGCTCTGCAGACTTGGCCCTAAATAATACCATCACTATGTATTTACCATTCATTCTCCACAGTTTAACCTGCCGATCATCAGCGCCAGACACAATGAGGGGCAGAGTCGGGTGGAAAGCACACCAGTTGACACCCCTGTCGTGACCCTCCAGGACATGTTTCACCACAGCGTCGGACATGCCAAACAAATCTGGCTGGTTGGAAGTACGCAGACGGTCCTCGATGGCGCTGGATCCTGAAATGAAGATTCCATTTTTTATTTTTATGATTTCTTACAATTTGAGTGGTAGCTTCAATATCATTTGTAAATATACTGAACAAAAATATTTTTAAATAGTCTTTTCTTATCACTTTTTTTTTTATAAATCCAAAAACCAGTTCAACTGGTAAAAGTATGAAATTTCATACGGAAAAGTCCTGTAGAATACAAGACTATTGTTTTACTCACCGGGCGATACATTTTTCTTCCTGAGCCCAGAGATGTCCCATACTCTAACAGTTTGATCGAGAGATGCGGACACGATCAGGTCCTCAGATGGGTGAAACTGGGCACACATAACAAAATGGCTGTGTCCGGCAAGAACACTGTGAACAAGAAGAGTAAAATGTTTACAAGTATAACGGTAACAATTACATGATGGATATGTGTACTGTCAACCAAACATGTACTGTATTTCCTCTAATAAAAGCGTCTCCCCTAACAGTAGCACCTCCCACCATTTAAAAAACCCATCCACAATACATTTCGATCTTTCAATAATATACACGTATTATATACTTTTAAGTACTTTCCGGTGAATAGTGGATACATGATTAAAGTAAAACTTTATATTTTCATTGTAATACCGAAAATGACATAATGCCGGTTGACATTGTTGTCATTGTTTTGCCGCATTATGTTCTTTCTGCATAAGTTTCAAGGTTGTGAGTATATAATAAATAGAATATGGTTTGTCGTGAATATATGATTATTTTCATCTCAAAATGAGGAAACTCGCATATGTTCACTCATACTAAAGCACTCGTGAAAATATGTCTTCTCACTTCTCGACGAAAATAAATATATTCACTCTGTTATCACCCTGCGATTACTATCACCCTGCAATATCACCCTCGCATCAGGTAGTAAGAAATTAATAAAAGAAAATTGTCTACGGGGATTTAGCATGGGCATTTAATGTGAGTTGATTTGCATATATAGTTTATATTACTACCATATCATCCCTTATTTTTTAATAGTTTTATCTTTATATATTTACATTAATTTTCAATTACTACTTAATTTCTTCATCTTTCGTCCGTTTTTGCGCACAATATGACCTATTTATGGGTCGACGTGCCGTAAAACACCATTCATTCATTTAATGTGAGGTATAATAATAACATACCAGATACAGGTTCTGGACTGCCAGTTCCACAGTCGTATTGTCTGATCATCAGATGCGCTCAAAATCCATGGATATTCCTACAATTTACATGTATATAACAAGTTGAACATATACATTACAACTTTAAATACCAAGTGGATATCAAAAAGTACAAAGGATTTTTATTACAAAATGTATTTTGCTTTTGTTTTTAAAACATTTAAGCATTTTGTATTAATTATTTAATTTTGACATTCAAACAGCAAAATGGTAATAAAGATAAACATTCTGAATGGGACAGCTTTGAATTCTGAATGAAGCATGTCAAATGTTCCCTCTAAAAAGATGAAATAGGAAGTGTAATTACTCTAAATAGCGCTTACGTGATGGAATGTTGTTGTCCTTATGTAGTCCTGGTGGCCGAGTAGGGTAAATAGGCATCTTCTCTGTTTGTAGTTCCAAACTTTAATTTTGTAATCATCCCCACCAGATACAAACAAAGGCTGCTGTGAGTGAAAGCAAATACCTCGAACTGGGCCTACAAAAGAACACCATAAAATTTATTTATGGCTCATACGAAACATACGCACAAAACGGTGTGTGAGTAAAGATGTGATGCAAGCTGTGGAGGAAGATTTGTGTATCATCCTAGGAATCGCAATTGTATTAGAGTTAATAATGTCTTAATTTATATGTGCGACAATATAGCTACCATTTTTTCAAATCTTAGCAACCCATTGGGAAACTCAGATGCAATAAGAGACAGTATTAACCTTGTACATCACTTCAACAATTGATTATTTTCTTAAATTAGTATATTAAAATAAATGTCAATGTTTAGATATCCATGATATCATTATTCACAAATAAATTAAAGTCCCTATGCTACCATCAACAGGCAAATTTTACAACAGACAGACATGAAAATCAAAATCTGTAGACACAATATAAATGGCTTTAACCCGCCAAACCAAACCCCAGATCTGGATTGTCGAATTAAAGAGTTGCCAACACATTTTACGCATATCAATTTTAAAAACCCGTAAATAAATCTGTACTTTTAATCATGTTTAAACACATTTCTTTTTACATCAATTGTGAAACAAGTTATTGCAACTTACACTAATCACTCTAGATGGCTTCTTGGGCAGAAAAAGTACTAAGCAATGCAGATTGCTTTTAATCGGCACATATAAATTATTATATGACCTGAAACCCTTGATAGCTTTGATAAACAGTTGTGTAGTGTAATTTTGCCATTATTTGGCGGGCTAGTTTCTTTAAATTAATAATATTAAAATAAATGTCAATGTTCAGATAAATCTATGATATCCTTATTCACAATTTAATTAATATGAACGTACCATCATGTTCGTCAAACTTGTCAATCAATGTACACATTCGATAATCCCACAGCTGGATTACACCATTGAACAAACTTGCCAACACCCATGGTCTCTTTGGATGAAACGATATACCTGAAAATGTGAAACACAATTTAATACTCAATTGTACCTCGAGTTAAAGCAGCATTGGTTTTGGTTCAAGGAGGTAAATAAATATACAGATAATCTTCTTCTTCCAGTACTGTGCTGGGTTCCTCTGGAACATCTTCGCATTACTTTATATGCTTGAAATTTTAATCTCAGGTGCATACTTACCAGGGTTTTCCACAGGCCATTTAACCATAGCGCACCCGCTATGCCTTAATTCCAAAATGGAATGTCCCGCTATGCCTTAATTGTGCCGCTATCCTTTGATCTTACTGCGCTATCCTTTCAGTTTCCCAATAAACACTTTACTACACGTCTATAAATTGTGTATGCAGTCAAGCGACTCAGGTATCGATCGATAAAGTGTCAGTGGCTGTAACAGCTGTGAAATACACACAGATAGACCGCATGTGTGCATAAATGGATTAAAAGTTAATGGCATGTTGTTTATTGTTTCGATAGTCGGCAGACGTTGGAGATAAGATTAGAGATGATGGTGTTTGAATAAATTGGGTCCAGTTAGGGATAAATGATTTAATGGATGCAATTAAGCTGGTGGTAACAGAATGATGATCATAACGAAGGGCGGCTATATTGGATTTCTGGACTGTGTGTAGCGGTGTTTTGGAGCGTAACCAGAACCGTGAAATATTTATGGTAAGTAATTGAATTGTTTTATTGGCTGTCTGCTTTTTAACAATTAGTTGTGTCTCAGATAATGAGCAATTCCATTGTTATTTTACTTAATATAAACAGGGCTTGATGCAGTCTTCTTCACATTGTGTTTATACAATTCATTCAGTGCATTTGATTTCATAGTGAATTGAATTATGGATAAATGTGTTACTAGGACTCTTAGTGTTAAAAGAGTTTGTGATTTAAATGAGTCTGAGCCTGAGTCTAGTGGGTATGAGGGAATAGGGCTCTTGCTTCCAACTTCCACAGCAGGTAGGATACTATTTTAAAATGATACAATATTTATTAAAAGCAATTACTGTTTAATTAAATAATTATTTGGAGCTGCATGTATATTATTATTAACAGATCATGACAATATTCATTTTAACATATTTTTTATATTAACTGTACAATAAAAAACACTTTTCTTTTTAGATTGTGAGAGGGGTTTCTCCACACTGAAGAGGGTAAAGACAACACACAGATGCAACCTGTCGAACAACGCCCTCAACAGCCTTCTCTCAATCTGCAAGGATGGTCCAACTCTGGATGACTTTGATTTTAACAGAGCGGTAGATGACTGACATTCACAGAGAACAAGGAGATCGTCACTGTGATGATGGGTTGAGACTCGGAGTGATGTAGTTAATGTTTATGAATGATGTGGCTGATGTTAACTGTATGGCTGATTGTTGTTTTTATTGATAAATAGATGAATAAAACAATGAAACAATAAATTTACATCAAAAAATATGTTTTTTATTATTTTTTTATTTCATTTCTTATGATACTAGATATATGCCAAATCTCGTCTTTCCACTGGTCAGTAAAAAAAAATCCCCATTCGTCGACCGCGAAAATCCCCCTATCCCTTAAGAAATTCCTGTGAAAACTCTATCTATCTATCTTCTATCTTCCTTTAATGCCAAACCCCTGCTGGGGACCTAGGCATGCGTCGTCATACCGACAAAGACTGTTAGTATTTTAAAAATATATATAAAAGAAATTTAAGAAAAACATTGAAGTTTTTGGATGTTAGGTTTAAAAATAAAAACAAACATTGAATTTATGGTGAGATATGTTCAATAAGATATGTCTAAGTAAGACCCTGCTTACTTAGATATCTTGACTAAAACCAAGCGTGAAGGGCCTCTCCCGCGCGGAAGAGGAGACCCCTTGTTTTTACTTTAAGAATTCCTCTGACCTTGACAGCTAGATGAAACATCAAAATCGTAAAATAGGGTACGTAATTAACCTTAGGTCAGAGAAGGCTCGGGTTAGCCTTTACCGGTGCTGACATAATTTGTCCAAAAATAACAAGCAAACTTTACCTTTAACACGAGCCGACTTGGTCTCAAACTTTGTCAGCATTTTCGCTTTTCAGTAAGAAAACACCTTACAACGAAACCCGATAAGAACTAGTCCTCAAAGTACGTCCAAATCTAAATGTTCCAACGTGTAATTATGTTTTGGATGAATACGTGTTTTTACTTCCGGTATGGCAGTGATCTATGCGAGAAACTAAACCGTAATAATCAGTCGTTCACAATAAAAAAAAAAAAAGAGTAGAGGTTGGGGTAAAAGGCCGTGCTGTACACGAGCCTCCGTACACTATCGGAAATGGCAGGTGCTTTGTTACGGAGATCATTTGATATATTTCATTTATGATAAGTGGTTGGCATACTTGCATATCGATCCAAAGGTCTCGGGTTCGATTCCCGGTAGATTCACTTCCCGTGTTTTTCAAAACGCACTTCCTCAGTACCTTATTCGGGAAGCCGTGCATTCCTTCGGAGGGGAGGTAAAGTCAGATGTCCATTGTCTCTTTAGTATTATGACCATTGGTAGAATGACAGAATCGATACATGCGTTAAACTAATTTAGATTACCTGATAAATGCTAACTCTAAGCACAAGGACCCTGGATACGGCAAGGCACGGTGCGGCTTTTACACACAACCATTAAAAGGCGGAACTTTGCCTAAGCGGATGTGAAAACACATTCACCATGCAGTAGTGGGTTAAGGATAACATTTTGAAATATCCTCAGTTACACATTACCTTACACTTGCGGTACTGAAAATAATTATACGAGGGTCATTCAATAAGTTCTGTCACTAACGCGTTTTAACAATTATGTGCTCGTTGTTAGTGTTGATGTTTGGTACCAAATGAAAGAGAGTTTCAATACAATTCCATGAATGGTAAAATGAATGCTGTATCTTTTGTGTGACGAAAGTTATCGAACATGTAATACACATCACTTATACATACTGAGGCATTTTCGTCCTGAGTTTTTTCAGGTATGTTAATTGTTACTTTTTTAAATGCCTGTTTCTCTTTAAGTACTTGTCGAAGACCTTTGAAATTTCTCATACATTACCAGTTATATCTGTGCATTACAAGATTCAGAATTTAAGCATGGTAGATGAAAAGGCATTGTCTTAGAAATTAACATGTTAAGCTAACGTGAAAATTAATTTAATGATAAATGGACATTAAATGGAAGGACAGTCTTCTGAAATAGAGTTTTTGGATGATCAATATTTTCACTAAACATTGTACAAAATTCTACAATAATGTGTTGAATATGAAATTTAAACACTGAAGGACTAGGATTTGTAAAAAAAAATATTTTTTTTTTAATACTATGAGAATAATTACGACATTTAAAAGATATTATAACATTTCTGTAAACAAAATGAAGAAAATCAGTGTTATTTCTGCTAAAATTAAGAGATATGCATTCACTAATATCTGGTTTGCAGCAAGACCTTTCCGAATTCTAGAAAATCATTTTCATGGATTATGGGCGAATAACAACAGATGGCGTACAAGAAAATTTAAAAGCATAGAATTATTCAAATAATTTTTACAACGTTTTGTAACAAGGACATTTTCAGAGATGTCAGTATCCAAAAGGTGTGGTAGGGGGAGGTAATTCAGGGGTTTAAATAACCGGAAATTTTTCATTTTTGTTGTGGAATTTAAGAGAGCGAACCCAGTAGTACTATAAATACACTACTTTATCTCAGTGTAATATCCAGTTTAAAGGATATATGCCTAGTGACAGAACTTTTTGAAGCACCCTCGTATGTACCGGTTGTATTACATATAACAGAGATTACGTCTTTGGCCGCAAGGCTTCCGAGAACTTCGTCAACTGTTTCATTTTACGTTTTAATAAAAATATGTTATATATTTAAATATATATTCACATCGGCTTAGAGCAACATTTCAGCTTCGAACTCGCTACCCAGGAAAAATGCAGTTTTCTATCAATATTTCAATTGATTGATTTATGGTCACTCCGGGTAATTTCGGACAGCTTTTGCATTGTTGGTAAACGTTCGCTACATGCAGATTCAGCATTTTCGTTTATAGCCTATTAGAAAATGTACGATATGTCTCGGACTTCATCGTATACATTACATGGTATAGAGTTTCCGAGATATTGCAATCATTCGTAATAGCAGGACACTATCGCACCGGGATAATTCGGACGAATGTCGGGTTCGGACGCACATGGAAATAACTCGGACTGTTAAAATTGCAGCGGAAAAATTCGGACAAAAAATGTTTTTAAAAAATAAATATTTTACTCTATACTCAGATATAGGACATTTAATAAAGACATCATTTAGCAAAGTAAATAACTCGTAAACATTAATTAAAGTCTACACTAATTCAAGTCATTCATTGAAATTGATTGTCAATTAGGCCTACTCTTTTTCAAAACTTTGATGTTTTTTGCGCCGCTTACTTTCATTTAGTTTTTTTCTCTCTAATTTTCGAACTTTATTTGTATGTACTCTGTAATTTAATATATAAAATGTAACTGTTTTAATAAAAACACCATTTAGCAAAGTTAATAACTCGTAAACACTAATTAAATGTGTACACTAATTCTGAGCGTTAACATTATCTTAGTTGTCTTTATTCTTCTCCTTTTCCCATCGTTCATTTATTTGTTTCACGGTATTTCTAACAGATGTGGATGGATATTTCAACACTAATGACAATGAAAAGATTAAGTCGTACAATTTGTCATGATCAAATATCTTTTAATAGACATACTTCTACGGATGTAGGCAAATAAACAGTGTCCGAACATCCCTGACTTGCATGCAACGTTGAAATGCCAGTAATAAATCATTTAGGATGGAGCAAATATTTTCAGATTCAGATAATAACAGACTACGAAGATGGGACCTGTGTGCCGATTTGTTTTCAGCTATAATTAAGGTACAAATACGACAGTCACTGACATAGAATAATTCTTAAATGGTCGTAATTGTGTTAAAAATGATTATACTTGTATGATACCACAGGGGATTACTGTTTAGTAAGTCATAACAATCTATCGATATTTAATGCATTCAATGTGTATAGACCAACATGACAGATGTTGTGCCACTTTCGGTTCCAGTTCATTCTTTTATTTCATGGAGCATTAATATACCGTGCCGTTATTTTGATAGTGCTGCAGATGATCATTCTGAAAATACTTTTGTTAAATATGATTTACGTAATATTCCTAATGACTTTTTTCAAAACCCGAAGATATATATATACAACATTAATAATATAATTATTTAAACTATGGCAGACATTTGAAAAACTCAGAATTGCATGACCTTTTATTTATGATATGCAATCAAGTTTAAAGGGAGTACATCAGGCTTTTTAAGGGGGTCTAGGTGTCAGACTTAAAATCGACACATATTAATATTTTCTATTCTACATGGTCAAAACATAATAAATGAGCCTAAAAATTATCCCTTATTTGCAAAGAAATTCATTCAGCACAGTAATACATGCTATCCTAGGTGATGCACCAGGGTTGATTTCAGAATTTTACGTCCGATTCCGTCCTACTATATGGTGTTTTCAAAGTTTAGACCTTAACAAAATGGTTCTAACATCATATTTTGATTGATAAAAGTGTTTTATCATGAACTGGAACAATTTTATAATTTAAGATGTTTCTAGAAAAATCCTGATGTACCCCCTTTAAAGTCAGAATGTAAGGGCGTAGTAAAAATGATACCTCAGAGCTAATTTAAATGATTGAAACAAACTTTAAAATACATGTATAACCTTATGATCACTTATGTCCCTTTAAAGAAATCGCATACATAACTTGCACTACTATTTATAGTGTGTCCATTTTTTAAGTGATCACGGAAAGTTAAATGCGTAATTCAAGTCAAAACAATATGTTTCCCCTTAAAATTGCATGTATTGTATTACTTACAAGCAGAATTTGCTTAACGAAGCGGAAAATGAAACAAATGATGTCTTGTAAATAATGTTAAATAAATAGTTAACTACTATATTGCGAAACTGCATGGGAAATGATGGTGCCAAGAAATCATTCCCAATCTGCTTTTGGACAATACCATCAATACTTGGCCAATCGAAATCTGTTTTTAGCAATTTTTAAGCTGAAATAGTTTCGCCATGCTTGTGCGATGACCCGACAGATTGCGGACCCTATGATGACGTTGACCTAAATCCTGAAAGGGGTGGTCATTTTTGATATTAATATTCCATCTTGTCTTGTCGTGCCTTTTGCGGTTTATACTAGTGTTGCTCTGGCTTCTGCCGTTCTGCCGTTCTATGTTTATATTTTTATATTCATACATACATGATCATCTTTGTGTTGTACTTATATTGACATCTTCTAGCATAAAGTCAGTATTTAAATAATTATTCTTGTAATCACGATTCATTTTGTTTTTCTATAATGACATCTGTATCTGAAAGGGCATACGGAGGAGAATTAGACAAATATGTTGTCTAATATCTATCCCTAGGAGCATCATTTATGTTTAAAATCCACAGGTTAGGAGTTAATATAACTATCAAATCCCAATATTGGTACGTGGTTCTGTCTAATTCCCTACCCCGGGGATTTCATCTCTGTCCAATCCCCGGAGTATAATTTTGTTTGACAAAGTTCCGTCTTTTAGGAACCCGGGTCAACGCAGCCCTAAACCAACCCATAATCTGCGAAGGTCTGACCCTGGTAAAGCATGGGTGTATGCAAGGAACAACTCTTTAGAGATTGAAACCAGGCAACTCGTACTTTGAGTAAACTTAACCCCGGGGCAAGTCGTCTCGGATCAACTCGGCCTCCTTTATTTCTACATTAGAAGTTGGGTTTGTTATTTCTGTTCTTTATTCAAACTTAATCATTAAATAATCAAATACACCATGCATTGGTCGATCGATCCTGATCAACTCGGTCCCTGTTTTATGTTGTGCTTTGTATTCTTTATTTGTCAGATCGGGGACGAAAACTGAGCAACAAGCAATCAAGCTAATTATCAATTAATGGTTTCCTTCGACAATAAATACGCTTTATAATTTATTATTATTATTATTATTATTATTATTATTATTATTATTATTATACCATATTTATATAGCACTCTTTTCATATTTAACATACGTTCAAAAGTGCTTTACAAGTAAAACAATAATACATTCACATACAGTCAAAACTAAAAAAAAAGAACAATACATGTATTAACTCTAAGATATGAAGATATTAAGTGGTAAAATATAAAACAACATATAGATTATATTGCTAAGATAAAGTTAAGACATTATTATTATACTGACTAAAATTAAAATCCGTGTTTAAAAAATAGTACTGTCATAATAAGATGATAAAACAATGGTAATCATTTATGAAATAGTCCAGCTTAAAATACACATCAGCCACAATATATCATTAAAAAGAAATGAGTTTTCAGTGATCTCTTAAAAGAGTCAAGTGTGTTGGAATTCCGGATTCCCACTGGAAGCGCGTTCCACAACTTTGGAGCAGCAGTTGCAAAGCTACGGTCACCGTATGTAACTGTACGAGATCTTGGTACTACAAGAGTCAGAGTGTCACTTTGGGATCTTAAGTCACGCTGTGGCCTAACATGTTTGTGATGTAGCTTGGAGATTGGTCATTTAAGGCTTTATAGATGTGACTCAATATTTTAAAGTCAATCCGGTATTGCACTGGGAGCCAGTGAAGCTCCTTTAACACTGGTGTGATGTGGTCGAAACGAGATATCCTAGTAATGATACGAGCTGCTGTATTTTGAACTGTTTGAAGTTTGTTCAAAATTGTCTTAGGTAGACCGCTAAGCAGGGAGTTACAATAGTCAAGTCTGGATGTAACAAGGGAATTTACAAGGGTTTTGGTTGCATCAATGGTTAGATATTGTCTAATGTGACCTCTTTGTCGTAACTGGGCGTAACACGACCTACAAACAGCATTCACCTGTTGTTCCATGTCCATTTTGGAATCGAGAAATGCTCCCAGATTTCTAACACATGATGATGGTTTTATCTCAGAGTCTCCAACTTTAATAGATATGTCAGATATACACTCCACATTGCGCTTGGAGCAAAACAATATAAGTTCTGTTTTGTCTGCATTTAGTTTTAGCATATTGTGGTGCATCCAGGAGATAATATCATTGAGACAGGCTTCAACTCGCCGTATAACTTCAACTTGATAAATTTTGTCTAAAGGTTCAAATGTTAAGTATAGCTGAGAGTCATCAGCATAGAAATGATGATTTAGTCCATGGTTTCTACAAATTGCCCCTACAGGTTTGGTGTACATGATATAGTTTTGGGCCCCAAGACCGATCCTTGTGGTACACTATATTTCATAAGCACTGGATTGGATAGTTCGCCGTCAATGCACACAGTTTGATAACGATCACTTAGATAGGATGTCATCCATGCAAGTGGCTTACCGGCTATTCCAAATTCATGTTCAAGGCGATCGAGTAGTGTGCTATGATCGATGGTGTCAAATGCAGCCGAGAGATCCAGTAATACTAAGATAGTAACATTGTTCTGGTCTAAAGACTGGAGAATGTCACTCTGGACTTTGAGTAAAGCAGTTTCGGTAGAGTGACACTTTCTGTACGCCGACTGATGTTTCTCGTGAAGATCGTTAAGGGACAAATGCTGTTCCAAACGTTTGTCGACTACCTTCTCTAACACCTTTGAGATAAATGGGAGATTGGACACAGGTCTGTAGTTTTTAAGAGTGTTTTGATCAAGGGTTGGCTTTTTTAATAGAGGTCTTATACGTGAACTTTTAAATGTCTTTGGTACGTATGCCGAGTGTAGAGATGAGTTGATGATCTTCGTCAGAACAGGTAAAAGTTCATCAAGACATGATTTCAACAACCATGTTGGTATTGGATCTAATTCACACGATTTATTCGGAGATTGTAGGATTATTCGTTCCACTTCCTTGGATGTAGCAGGAGTAAAATCTGTCAGATGATTTTCTAGTGGTACCTGAACCGAGTCAATATTCATGGAATTGGAACCAGAATGATTTCCTGAAGATATATCGCATCTAATGGTTTCTATTTTGTTTATGAAAAAGTCACTGAAATCCTGTGCCAGTTTCTTAGATGAATTGTTGGAGGGTAGTATGATATCATTTGAAGCGCCTAACATATGTTTGGTTACCTTAAAGATACTTTTTTGGTCATGTCCACAGGATTCTATTTTGTCAGAGTAATAACTGACTCTAGCTTGTTTAAGTAGTTTATTAACCTTTGCACATTGGTTTCTGTAGATTTCGTGGTGAACTGTTAGTTTGGTTTTACGCCATTGTCGTTCCAGCTTACGTTTCCGGTTTTTAGCGTCATGTAATTCCTCATTAAACCAAGGACAAGATGGCCTGAGAATAATCGTCTTTGTACGTAACGGAGCATGCTTGTTGATAAGTGCTGACAGTTCATCCGTGTACACATTGACGAGATCATCAAGGTCTGTGCATTTTAAAGCATCGTGTAGAGTTTCTGATGTTTCGATATCGGTTTTAAAGGAATCAATGTTTATAGAGCGAATTTTTCTGAAAGATACAGTCTTGCTGACAGGGGCAGGTCTTGCCGCTTTAACACTAAAAGTCACTGCGAGATGGTCACGCGCTACTTTTCCAGAATAATCAGACAGGCCGGGATCAGTAACTTCTACATTAGAAACTATGCTCTCAGTATCTCTAGTGATCACAACATCTAACGTATGTCCACCAATATGTGTGGGTTCACTGACATGCTGCCGCATACCTAACGAGTCAAGAGCACTGATGAATCTGGCAGAATCCCTATCTGTGGGATTGTCTAAGTGGAAGTTAAGATCACCAACAATTATGATGTTCTTAATAATAATACCACATATTTAAGAAAAACCAACATCCAACCACGATGGCCGAGTTACATTCTTCACGGACAGACACAAAGACAACTGAGAGTGCTCGCTACCTTGGTGTTGACATCACACGTTACCTATCGTTGAACAAAAACATCAGCAGCGTAGCAGGTAAGGCAAACCAAATGCTTGACTTTGCGGAATATAAAGTTTAATTCCCAAAACTATGGCATGCCGGTCACGACATGCCATTTGTAATTTGCCAATTGCTATTGTTTTGTCAATTGCCATTTGGTATTTGCTATTTACCATACGCCAATTGCTAATTTTCCAATTGCTATTTGTCAGTTATCACTTATCATTTGATATTTATCAATTGCCATTTTCTATTTGACAATTGCTTATTTGCCAATTGCCAATTGCTTTTTAAATTGCTATTTGTCATTTGCCAATTGCTATTTGTCAATTGTCATTTGCCATTTACCATTTGACAATTGCTATATGTCAATTGCCATTTGCTACTTTGCATTTTTCAATTGCTTGTATCCCGGTTCCCGGTATCGTAATCTATTATGTATAAGACTTTCGAGAATTAGGGTATGTGAAAGACAGCTTTTTGTATAGGAAATATTTAAGGATAGAATTCGATATTTCGATCTTTTATCGGGGTATAAGGGGTATAAGTAATATTTATAGCATCATTTTTCGAGTATATGCGATTTATACTGCTTCTCGAGGGCCTGCGGTCCGTGAGTGCAAGCCCGAGAGTGCAGTATAAATCGCATACGAGAAAAATATGCTATCAATGTTTTGTACTATAGCTATGTATTCAACTATGCATGTGCAAGAAGTTTTAGGGCGTTGCAGTTTTCAGCAAAAATAACAGCTCGAGCCAATCAAGAAAGTAGCATTATCACGCGGCATGAGCATGACCCATGTTTTGCTTATTGCAGCCAATCGCCTTTGTATATTATTGGGCAAATCCAATGTCAAGGAGTGCTGTTTTCGTAATGGGTAGTCGTGTTTTACATATTTAACTCGCAACAGAACTGCCGAATCCGTCATTTATAGCACGGATCAAATATACCGGCAGTAATAGCACGGTTTAGGCTCAGACCTTCAGGTTTATGAAAATTATATCATAAGCAAGAATAAAGGAAAACCATTAGACCTATGGTACAAAACAAAGCAATAGCAAGTGGTGATTGGCAAACGACAAATAGCAATTTGCAAATGATAAATAGTTTCCTCAGTCATGTCGTCTACGTAGTTTGCATGAGCTTTTCTACCCTTTTTCTGTGATTGCTTCTTCAGCTTTTTGTAGTGAGACCAGTCTCCAGGCCAGTAGTTTGGGCAATCTTGAACCGTCTGTATTTCTTTCTAGACAGGTTTCGTACTTAGCGAGTAACCAAGAGTCGATGTCATTTTTGTTGGGGTATGTTTCTCCATTATGGATACGCTGTGCAACTTGAAGTACTAGTAGTCCCAAAGTTTGCTGTGTTCTAACACTGTTGAAGCAGTTCTGTGGACAACGTGGCGACCACTTGTTTTAGGCCGTCCATGTTGTCTTGTTCCACAGTAGGATCTGGCGTCTAATTGGTCGTTGACGGGACGAGTCCGTGATGTTTGAGTCTATGAGGACCGCATCCTGGTCACTGACACAAAGGGACCAGCTCGATCACAACTGTTTACAAGGGTCGAACGGTTTGTGAAGAAGAGGTCAAGTACAGAGTTCTCTCGAGTTGACTACTTGCTCTAGTACGAGATCATACTTTATGGCGAGAAGGGTCTCGTTGATATCCTTCTTGTACTGGTGACTTTTTATTGAACCTAAGGTCCAGTCGATGTCAGGCACTTTGAAGTCTCCGCCAACCCATTTGGTGGCGTTTCTGTACCACTGACAGAGGCTTGTAGAAAGTTTACAGCATAGTCACTCTCGTTGTTTGTGGGGCGGTAGACGGAGCATACAATGAGTGTAAGCTTGTCTTTGCACTCAATTTTCCGCAATTATCTCGCAGGTGGTGTCAATGTCGACTGGTGTGCTGATAATGCTGCATTTAATGCCTATAAATCCTCCTCATTTGCTATCAGGTTCGTCTTTCCTGAAGATATTGTGTATTCGGGGAGAATCCCTGTAGAAGAAAATGTCTGGAAGTCCTATGTGTTTCAAGGAACTCCCAAAAAACATGTTCCTTGGAATTGCTTATCTGGATGTTTATGAGGCCCTCTCAGGGGTTTTGGGGATCTGGGAAACATGGCCAATTACTTTAAGGGTTCTGGGGAACAAGGACCTCTTCCCCACCCCACCCCCGGGAGGGCCTCGTTTGTGCATGTGTACTTGATTCTATCTAGTTTGGGTTTCTTTATGCTGCTGTTGTTGTTGTTTCAAGGTTTAAAGTCCCTCTACCATATGATATGAGCCCCGGGAAGAATCCCCCGTGACGCGGCATTATGTCTTGACTTGTTCTAGTTGAGATGCATAGTGGAATTTGTGTGTTGTGGTGTCTGCGTCGTTTCTCTTGTAGATGTGTTGATGATGTGTCGCTTTCGCTCTATGTTGTTGTCGCTGCGGCGGTGAAGTGTTGTCTGGAGTGCTGCTGGTCCTACATCCGCTAGGTGGTGTTGCCCTACATCCGCTACTGGTGTGTCCTATCCTACATGACCGGGGTCATCTACAACCTGCGTCCCCGGAGGCCTTAAGTTCTATAGGCACGCAGTTTTCTGACTCCTTTGCTCCATGTACCTCGCCAGGCTTCCCCACGTTGGATCCGTTCAGCTGCTGAGTCTTCGACCACGCATTCCATATTTACAAAGCACACATATACCACGCCAATCACACTGGGATTTCCACAAGCAGGCTGCCGACGCTCGACTAACTGCTTCTCCCGGGCGGGACAAAGGAGACGACACCGATCTTGGTCAACAACACTGACTGGGATCCTGACAAGGGATGCCAGCAGTAACAGCAGTAGCAGTAGTTACTGCCAGCATTAGAGCACCATCTTAGTAGGTATATTCATCGCAAGTGTTTTCTTTGCGCAGTATATTGTTTTTACTTTCCCACCATCATGATTAGCAGACAACCCCTTTCGCATCTTTCGCAACCATCATATGTTTGCTACTGCTGTTGCTTCTGTTACTGCTACTGCTAACTACTGCCAGCAGCAGTAGCAGTAGCTACTGTCAGCAGTAGCAGGAGTAGAGTCAATAGTAATCTTAATTACGACAGTATATGATCATCGACATATGATGTTTTCTTTGCGCAAGTATGTTGTTTCTACTTCCCCACAATCATGTTTAACAGACAACCCCTTTCGCAACCGTCATATGTTTGCTACTGCTCTTGCTACTGCTACTGCTACTGCTAACTACTGCCAGCAGTAGCAGCATATTAGTGCCAATTTAGTGGCAACACATGGACAATAGAAACTGAATATAAAACACAAACAATGTAACGGACAATACAAGAACCATGGTACGTATGCCTGTGATAACCTCAGTATAAGGTTTGGAGTAATTTTCGGATATAAACTCTTAAATGTTCTTAATTTCTTAAATCCAACATTAAAGAAGGTAAAGTAAATTGCGGTAACTTAGGTTCATGAATATATAAGGTATACACATTAGGTGAAACGAACGTTTGTACGTTTGTATTCTAAAAAAGCATAAATAATGTTCGAAATTAGTTGTTACACTCAACGATGTCAAAAGGAATGTTGCAATAACCCTTTAATAGTTTACTGGATGATTCTTTTAGATTTGTTTTGACACGCGGAAATAGAAAATGAAATAGGCATTGTAAAGTTATAATTTATATACCACTTAAAAGATACATTTGTGCAACTTCAATAGCCGAAAACATTACTAAATTCGAGAATAAATCGACAGAAAAATGATGTCGTAAATGACCTAGGGGTCGATGTTAAAAGCGTGCACATGTTTTAATAATAAATGGGACACAATGTATATCGTAATTTTGAAATGCATATATCACTGAATAGAGGCGTTTAAAAAAAACTATAACCCGAAATTGAACGAATAGTAGTAGAGAAAGAAAACCTCAAAATACATAAGGGTTCGTGTAAAAAGTATGCGTTACGTTCGGCATGAGTAGATCCGTTGCTATTATACAGATCTGCACGTTTTTAGTAATGACCCCTACTTGATTTGTGATATCATATCTCTGTCATTTTTTATCTCGAATTTAAATATGTTTTTGAATTTTAATGTATACAACGTGTATCAATTCAGCGATATATACATTTTAGTGGTCATATATATATATATACTATTAAAACTTCTGATCCATTTATATTTTACCGAATATATATAATACAAATATCTTCATATTTCGCTGTCAGTTGTAAACATACTTCAGTAAAAATGTTCATCACTATCAATGCCTTAAAAGCCAGATATGAAATAATACTTTCAATTTATTAACCCCACCATTCATACTCATTTTGCCATTTTTTATCACGCTCATTCAAGGACTTGACGTGGAAACGTGGCTCCATTGTAAATGGAGTGTCCATATAGAATTTGAAGCAACTCTGCAGTTTATGAACAGGTAAGACGGTTCTAGGCCCATTCTCCATATTTTACCTTGATGTAAATGGAGGATGAGCCTGGCACGTTCCTTCCTGTTAGGCACCATATAACCTTTCATGTGTTGGTGCTTCTTAAAACCCAATTCAAGGCATGCAATTTATTAGTATATATTAAACAAAAAGTTATGTTTTTCTAAGCATGTGAAGACAAAATATTATTTTTTTATAGAAATTGAAGAGGCACGTGGCAATCTGAAGTTTTATCAAACATTACAATTAGCACCTCGATTTATTAATCCATTAATCCATTAAAATTTTAACTTTAAACCTGCGTGTATATAACGTTATATAAATATAATGTTTGGTTTTCAAATTTTCTTTGTTATACTACCATGTAGAATTTACTATATTTTTGACGCATTATAATAAACAGTAATTTTCAAAAACAATTTGTTTTGAACTATTTAAATAATTAATTTAATTTTAAAAATGCAATTTATAAAGGAAAACTAATGGGACGCCGCGAGTTTTAAGAAAATCAAGATTGCTATATGTCCCTTTAAACTGAATAGAACATAAGGACCAGCTTAGTGAATAGAACATAAGGACCAGCTTAGTGAATAGAACATAAGGACCAGCTTAGTGAATAGAACATAAGGACCAGCTTAGTGAATAGAACATAAGGACCAGCTTAGTGAATAGAACATAAGGACCAGCTTAGTGAAACACGTTCAATGTAGCCTTTTAATAGTAACTCAAGATATCAACCTAGTGGTTGTGTTGTGCCTTTAGATATAGAGAACAGAATTTTAACTAAGTATGGTTTTAGTGTTTCCATGGAAAAAGGCCAATTTATCTAAATGTTCATTCAACCATTCAAGTTGTCTTTCAGACTAGTGTTATCTTGGTGCCTTTTGATGTATAGAACTTTCTAATAGTGATGGCATTTAATGGTAAAGAAGTAGATTTTTTTTTTGTCAACATTTCATTTTCAGAAGTGATCTATAAAACCATTCAAGCAGTCTTCTCGAAATATTCTTCACATATCATTCAAACTAGTGATCTTGGGGTAAAACAGAAACGCAATTTGGGAGTTTCCGCTATATATTGTATGCTTAACATACTGTTGTTAATCGAATGGTATGTGGCTATGTTAGACTTTTATAAATTATATAGCGAAAATGTCCGAGTGGCGTTTCTTTTTCTTTTAGTATAAATTATATAACTTGATAATTTTAATTAGTTGTTGCATTTCCATGGAAACAACATTTCATTCATACTTCACATATAATTTGTTTTGTTTTTATTGTATTATTTGAAACGACATCATTCATTTTTCCAGATTTCTCTGACACACGTGGAAACGTGGCTCCATCGTATATGGAATGACTACTATAACATTTTCAGCAACTCTGTAGTTCTGCAGGTTAAAAGCCCATTCTCCACATGTTATCTTGATGTAAATGGAGGATGAGCCTGGCATGTTCATTCATGTTAGGCGCCTCCGGTTACAAATCCGCCGCGCTACCGACTGCGCCACGCCAGCCCTAAAGCATGCTAATTGTTTGTTTGTACATGTATGTGAATGAAAGTTAAATTATTATATGGAAATAAAGAAAAACAAGCTTATAACATAGTTTTCCTTTTACAATTCTTTCTTACCACAATCAAACCGTACCCTTTCCTTCAATATAAGCTACAAATATGTAGTTTACAGTTGTATCTGTCCGTCTGCTGGCTATAAACAGACAGGCTTATGTGAATTGTTTGTCATCGATAAGTTTTTCACCAAAATTGGTTAATAAAGGTTTATTTAAAGTAGTTCTCAGACGAGTTCTAAAGTTTTGCATAATCAATGCATGCATTATAGAGTTATTGCCCTTGGTTATGACAATTAATTTGCGCAATGACTTTAGTAAATTAATTTGGATTTTTACCAAAGTTGGGTTTAAGGTTGGTGGCAGTAAGATATTGCAGGAGTTCAACTCTCAAGGGAAAGTTGCATGCTTTATATATTTAAGAAGCATTTAGGAACCCTGACCAACAGAGTCTAAATGCATTCTTTACCGATATACAGTGAAACTGTCCTATTTGTATGGAAGTAACATTTGAATAATTTGCTTATCGCAGACTTGATAAGATCACATCACCGCTGAGGTATTAGCTGGAGCGAAGACTACAAAAGCGCGGTAAGCCATTGTTTCAGTGTTTGTAAACTTGATTTTCACTGGTTTACGTTTTTAACAAGTAACACGTTACACGCGTTACGGATATATTTCTGACGCGTTACTCCTAGAATGCGAAAACTGCTTAACAGGAGACGCATTACTCTTTGATTAAACGTGTAAATACTAATGTGTTACTTCTTTTATACGTCTTAACGCGTTAGAAAAATGTTGAATTATCGATACTTTTCTGTTGAACATACAGGGGAAATCTCGTTTCTAACACGTTAGAAAATAGAAAATCAAGAGTACTGTGTTAGAGATTTAGGGGCTACACGTTACTTTTTCTAACGCGTTACTTATGGGACTTATGACGTTAATTGCCACTCATTAAAGGAATGGTGTAGGAGGAAAAACACAATATGCATAGGATAAAAACATTATTTTTTCTTATTGTAGCATTTCCTATGCCAGTGTGTTGCAACATAACACTTTTAGCAGTGATGAGTGCACGTTAGTATAATGCATGGGTGTAGGCAAGTACGGTGGTTGTTTATGCATCATTGTATTAGGTCTTCAGAAACCTCGTCGAAAGTGCGAACTGGAGTCGTGTCGCATACTCTTCCTATATTCCGAAGGGAAGGAGTCATAGCTACATAGTGAGAATATAAATCATAAGAGCTATGATTCTCACAGCTAAGATTAGGGTCGCTACTCGTTACAGAATGCAGAATGTCACAGTTACATTTGTGTACCAGATAGATATATAAGAATACAGTTGCGTTTGTGATCCAGATATGCATATAACACAGTTACATTTGTGAACCAGATGGGTATTTAAGAATACAGTTACATTTGTGAAGCAGATAGGTATATAAGAATACAGTTACATTTGTGAACCAGATAGATGTTTAAGAATACAGTTACATTTGCGAAGCAGATAGGTATATAAGAATAGTTACATTTGTGGACCAGATAGATATATAAGAATACAGTTTAAATATGCGACGGTGATGACAAGCACGTAGCAAACTGCATGGTCAATAATCTCTGGTAATCACCTACTGTTTGGGGCGCCTGTTTCTGAAAAAAAATCAGACAATTTAAGTAGTACGTACAAATAAGTTGAATATCATAGAAAATGACATTCTAAGTACCTTCAACTATCTTGAATACGTTACCTTTCAAACATTGTTTTTGATTGATGTTTCAATGCAAAATTCTGTTCCATCAACAGTTAGATTTTGGATTGAACCCACGACCTCTCGTATGGTAGACCGACTCTCTACCATTAGACACCGTCGATAGTTTGTTTTTTAGAATTTCTATCCAAAAATGTTTTTTATGTGTTTAATAAATCTAAATTAAGACATCCTGAAAGTAATGTTTAGCTAACTAAAGTATTTTCAAATGTTCTGCTGCCCCCAGTCAACAATGAATTTACATGGGAAAGCCACTATCAAAAATATATTTTGGCTGTAAAATATTTATTTCTATGTGACTGTCCACAAATTATTATTACCGGTAATAAGTATATAAATAATTCATAACAAATTGTTTTTGCATATTACTATTTGCTAATTATACATTGAGGCGTAGGTAAAATATCCCAAATGACTTCTAATGTTAGTACCTTTTAATTAATTATACGCAAGCAGGTTTAAATAGATTAATAAATCTAGATGGAGTTTTGAAAGCTTGCTAATACTTCACGATTTGATGTGTGTTTCGTGTTTTACACATTTGATTATACACATAATACCATCACGTCCACGTAGTCACATACACTCGAGAGCCAGGACCAAACAGAGCCAATTAGGGCAAAGAACCTGTAACGGGTTATATCTATAGTACCTGTAAGATGACAGCGGGTTATATATATAGTTCCTGTAAGATGATATTGGTTTATATCTATACCGTCAAACATGTTAACAGTGTGGCAGCACTATACAGTTGGTCATTGAGCTCGATGCTAGAAGAAGACGCCATTAAATCAAAATGACCCAAAAGTTGTAAATACATGCGACGTGTGTAATTAGATTCCTTCTGACTCGAACCCTCAGGTCCTTTTGTACTAAGGTTGCCTGATTAATGACCGATACAGACGTGTACTCAGCTGTTCAACTTGTAGGCTATGTTACAAGCGAGTTAGCATGCCACAGAGGTTGATTGACTGTCAAAGGGTACCTAAAGGAATCGTAGTTCTGAAATGCAGTTTCCAGCTGCGCCCTCTATTGTTAATGGGTTGTTTCCACAAACATTGGCCATGTGTTTGTTTGTATGTGTTTTACGTCATTTTTAACACATGTAAGGTTATATATGACGGTCGATTTTTTTGTGATGGAGGCAGACCACCCATTTTTCCTTGGTAGAACCAGTACTGTACACCTCCCGCCAACTGTACACCTCCCGCCATCTGTTGTGTTCTGTTGGACTACACGTCTTTGGTACAGGTTATTGTGTTCGTTATATTGTCTCAACTATCCTTGACTAACAATGTATGTATGGTCGTTAATTATGCCCTCGAGGCGGATGGTGAATAAACAAGCAAAACAGATGGAGAACAAATTACCTGTAATGTGGATGGGAAAGAAACTGTTGCAAGGAAAATTGGGTTTCGTCGAACATTAGCCTGCCCAACTGTATTGTGAGGGTGTAATCTTCCTCAAATCCCCCAAATCCACCTCAATCCCAACAAATGTAAGTTATACAACGCTATTATTGTACCATATATTCCTCAAAAATGATTAACTGTCATGGTCCAATGGAAGTCTAGTGTGAGATGGGGTTTCAAGGGCAGTTATCCATTGGTTAGGTTGTCAGGAACCAAGCCCCCTGAAGCCCGAAAGGTCTGTGGTTGAATTTCATGAATTTTAGGTTTTATGTATACTCCTTCTTACCGTTCATATTATCGTTTTAAATTAATTCATTTAGGCCTAAGTTACATGATAATTATTTCGATGTAGAATGTTGCGACTTGATTTCACGAGTATCGCGCAGACAGTACAAAAGAAACAATTGGGACTCGGAACTTGGTGGTTTGACAGGGTGCTGGGCGGACCTTATCAACGCACAATTCGATGTCCATGAGGGATATATTGTGACGGTTAATATCATGAGTATCGTGCAGACAACTACAACTAGAAAAGAAACAAGTGGGCGAAGTTGCTGGTTTGACAGGGTACTCAGGGTGGACCCTTTTGGGACATTTTCACAATGCTTTTCACAAGGAGTTTTTGTATTTTGTTCGGGGATAACAAGTTATTTTTGCACACATTGTGACAACATATTAAGTTGTTTTTTTAAACTCATATATACATGTACGATGAAACAAATATATATTTAATTGATAATTAATGTGTATTTGAATTGCGACCTGTCACCTTAGCCTACAGATTTTCTGAAGTGAGAATCAATAGTTTCCAGTTGGTACCACGAGGAGGTGTGACTAGGACTTGTTATATAAAGCGTAATTCATAACGTTTTATATTACAACCGTTTACCAACCATTCCGGCTTCTCATGGACGATAGCACGGATCCGGAGTACCCGGGGAAAACCCACGTGTCCGGGAGGGCGACTCTCTATAACAAATCCTAGACGGGGCAACTAACCCGGGTGGAATTGATGAAGTGAGTGCGCTTCCCGACACCCTTGGCTGGCCGGCTGGACCTGGCTGGTTCGCTGGGCTGGCTGGCTGGTTGGTGTATTCGTCATTTTCAGCACATTTTAGGCTATATCTGATAGTCGATTTTTAAGTGGTGGACGCAGACCACCGATTTTTTCCAGGGAAGACGGATGTATAATCTGGAAGACAGGCTGTAGAAGACGGGTGTAGAATCTGGAACATAGGCTGGAGATGTATTACAACGAAGACGGGGATATAATCTGGAAGACAGGTTGGTTGGTTAGTCGAATGGTGTACACTCAACAAAATTCCTAATCGGTCACCTCAAATTCACAAAATATTTTCTTTTCTTGGAATATCTTCCTCTCGGTTTTACTTGTTTTGAATAACATAGTTATTTAGGAAAAGGTCCTGAAAGTTTCAAAAAAAATCATATAACTACCAGGGAAATTAGGACGCGTTAAAGTCACGAAACCCCAAAATCAAAAATTACAAAATGTCAGACTCACAATGGAAATCCTATAGAAGAGTGCTCTTTCTTGAAATTTGAAGATTTAACATGCACTCGCAGACCAAGAGTCGCGGAAAGGAACTCATTACATGTTATATGTCTAATGAAATGATTTTATAGGTCATTTATTTATGTTTGCCATTTCTTTATTACCATATTGGTTTTTAAAACACTTTACTGTATCTTAAGCCAGGTCATTCCCCTTACAATTCAATACAAAAGTATGTGACTTTGTGGATCGAGGGTGTTATAATATAAAGCATTGTTTCTTCAAAATTATTTAAATATCTTTACTAAATTTTCAGTTAATGTTTATCAAACATTGAACGAGGATTTGATTAATTTTACATGAACACAAATCTTGTGTAAAAGGTAATAATTTCATAAAACTTAGGTGACCGATTAGGAATTTTGTTGAGTGTATTTCGTCATTTTCAGAACATTGAATAAATGAAATAAATCAGTCATTTTAAGTGGCAGATGCAGACCACCATTTTTTTCCTATGAAGGCGGATGTATATTCTGGAAGACAGGCTTAATTACGATGATGAATCTGGAAAGGTCTGTCATTTTAGCACGTTTTGGTCTATATATGATGTAGAATCTGGAAGTTGGGCTGGAGATGTAAACATTGAAATCGGATATAACATCTGGAAGATGGACTGGAGATTTATTACAATGATGTCGGTTCTAGAATCTGGAAGACGGGTGAATATATATTACAACGAAAATGGATGTAGAATCTGGAATATTAGTTGGTTTGTTTGTCTGGCGTTTTACGTCATTTTTACACGTATAAGGCCGCCATAGTTGGTTGATTGGCTGAGTGCTGTTTAACGTCATTTCAGCACATTTTAGGCTATATATGACATTCAATTTTATGCAAAACTGACACCGGGGCGATATAATCAAGCTTTATGCTTTGCGGTTTCAGAAAATGGATGTAGAATCGGCACATGTTTGGCCATATATGACGGTCGATTATTTTGTGGTAGAGGTAGACAATCCCATTTTTCCTGGTTAAAACCAGTAGTACTGTATGCCTCCCGCCATCCGTAAGAATCAATACTTCTTACTTGACAAGTCGAGCTCCCAGTGGGGTTAGAACCCGCAGCGGGAATCTGAAAGATGGGTTTGAGATGTATTACAATGAAGACGGTTGTAGAATCGGGAAGATGGGTTTGAGATGTATTACAATGAAGACTGTTGTAGAATCGGGAAGATGGGTTTGAGATGTATTACAATGAAGACAGTTGTAGAATCTGGAAGAAGCGTTTGAGATGTATTACAATGACGACGGTTGTAGAATCTGGAAGATGCGTTTGAGATGTATTACAATGAAGACTGTTGTAGAATCTGGAAGATGCGTTTGAGATGTATTACAATGAAGACGGTTGTAGAATCTGGAAAATGGGTTTGAGATGTACTAGTATTACAATGAAGACTGTTGTAGAATCTGGAAGATGCGTTTGAGATGTATTACAATGAAGACTGTTGTAGAATCTGGAAGATGCGTTTGAGATGTATTACACTGACGACGGTTGTAGAATTTGGAAGATGGATTTGAGATGTATTACAATGAAGACGGTTGTAGAATCTGGAAGATGGGTTTGAGATGTATTACAATGAAGACGGTTGAAGAATCTGGAAGATGGGATTGAGATGTGTTACAATGAAGACGGTTGTAGAATACCGAAGACGAATATGTCTGCCTATAGGCAAGAACCTGTTTATCTGAGGTGACCAGTTGTTCTATTTCCATACAAACTGATGTAGAATCTTGAAGACAGGCTAAAGATGTATTACAATGAACACGGTTGTAAAATCTGGATGACAGGCTGGTGAAGACGTGTCAGAATCTGGAAGATATGCAAACATGTATTACAATGAAGACAGTTGTATAATCTGGAAGCATGAAGAAAACGATATAGTGTTTTAGTACATGTACATGTAAATAGTTAAATCAAGGCCAGAAACTAGTTACATAATAAAAGGGTAGGTCAATGTTGGTAACAATGATCTAATTGTAAAGTCATGGATTAATTGTACAAACTGTAGAAACCCAAGAGGAAATTTACTAATTACCTTTAAGCTGTGATCGAAACGGCCGGATTCATTCCACGAGAAAGATGGACGCGAAGTTTGCATGCATCTATACGTACAGTACATTAACAGATGAACATGTTTAATGCATAACATAATAAATAATAAGGCAAAATTATGTTATTAACAAAACTGAAAAATGAAAAAGTTTCCTACCCGATTTTGTGATGACTCAAACGTCTGTGGCTGCATCTAGAACATAAATCATAGTTTGCGATGTAACAGCTGAGCTATACATTGGGTTTTACGGCACCACAACACAAGATAGTTGATATGGCACCATGGAGGATATGAACTTTTTGGATCCAAGACATAAAACTATGAGACATGGATTCAGAAACTTCACAACCATTGGAGAAACACATCTTACTGAAACTCCTACTTGTAAAACCCTAGCCATTAATCGCCTCTTACGATTATGCAAGAGTCAAGCAGTGGTATCAATTATTGTGACCACCCCAAACCACGCGGGACTCATGCGTTATAAGTCAAAAAGGTAGGTCAATATTGGTAACAATGACCTAATTGTATAAGAATAGATTGATGTCATCAATCTGTAACTATGTATGAATTGTACAAACTGTAGAACCCCAAGAGGAACTTTAAGCTGTGATCGAAACGGCCCAATTCATTCGACGTGAAAAATGGACGCGATGTTTGCATGCATATATACGTACACTACATTAACAGATGAACATGTAGGTTATAACACAATGAATACTAAGGCATAATTATGTTGTTAACATAATGTTCAGAAAAGAAAACGTTTCCTACCAGTTTTGTGATGACTCAAACGTCTGTGGTTGCATCTAGAACATAAATCATACTTTGAGATGTCACAGCTGAATTATAAATTGGGATTTACGTCACCGCATTACAAGATAGTTCATATGGCGCCATGTCGGATATGAACTTTCTGGAACCAGAACTACTTTTCCTCTGGTGGATTTGATCGCATCTGCAATCAGAAAATAAGAGATATTATGTTTTAGCAATATTTTCATAGTAAATAGTATAGTCTAATAGTCTACCTGATGTGTCGTCTGCAGCAGCTTGGTGGTTCCAACTTCATAGTCAGCCAGAACATCTTTTCCTCTGGTGGATTTGATCGCATCTGTAAACAGAAAAGAAGAGATAAAACATGTTTTAGTAACATTTTCATAGTAAATAGTCTAGTCTAATAGTGTACCTGATATGTCGTCTGCACCAGCTTGGTGGTTGCAACTTCAAATTCAGCCAGAACAACGTTTCCTCTGGTGGATTTGACCGCATCTGTAATTAGACAAGTTTCAGCAACGTTTTCATAGTAAATAGTAGTCTAGTAGTCTACCTGATGTGTCGCCTGTAGCAGCTAGATGGGTGCAACTTCAAAATAAGCCAGAACAACTTTTGCTCTGGTGGATGTGATCGTATCTGCAATCAGAAAAGAGATATTATATGTTTAAGCAACATGTTCATTGTCTAGTAGTCTACCTGATGTGTCGTCTGCAGCAGCTTGATGGTTGCAACTTCTTAATAAGCCAGAACAACTTTTGCTCTGGTGGATGTGATCGCATCTGCAATCAGAAAAGAAGAGATATTACATGTTTTAGCAACAGTTTCATAGTAAATAATATAGTCTAGTAGTCTACCTGCTGTGTCTTTTGCTGCAGCAGCATGGAAGCTGCAACTTCATAGTCAGCCAGAACAACTCTTTCTCTGGTGAATTTGACCGCATCTGTAAACAGAAAAGAAGAGATAAAACATGTTTAAGCAACATTTTCATAGAAAATAGTACAGTCTAGTTATCCACATGATGTGTCGTCTTCGGTAGATTGGTGGTTGCAACTTCATAGTCAGCCAGAACAACTTATCCTTCTTTGGATTTAATCGCATCTGTAGTCAGAAAAGTAGAGATATTACATGTTTAAGCAACATTTTCATAGTAAATAGTATAGTCTAATAGCCTACCTGATGTGTCGTCAGCAGCAGCTTGTTGGATGCAACTTCAAATTCAGCCAGAACAACGTTTCCACTGGTGGATTGAAAAGCAACTTCAACCTGAAAAGAAGAGATATTACATGTTATAGAAACACTTTCATAGTAAATAGTATAGTCTAGTAGTCTACTTGATGTGTCGTCTGCAGCAGCTTGGTGGATGCAACTTCATAATTAGCCAGAACAACTTTTCCTCTGGTGGATTTGACCGTATCTGTAATTAGAAAGGAAGAGATCACATGTTTTAGCAACATTTTCATAGTAAATAGGATATTCTAGTAGTCTACCTGTTGTGTCGGCTGCAGCAGGTTGGTTGTTGCAACTTCATAGCGAGCCAGAACAATTTTCCTCTGGTGGACTTGATTGCATCTGAAATTAGAAAACGAGAGATATTACATGTTTTAGCAACATTTTCTTAGTAAACAGTATATTCTAGTAGTCTACCTGATGTATCGTCTGGAGCAGCTTGATGGTTGCAACTTCATAATAAGCCAGAACAACTTTTGCTCTGGCGGATGTGATCGCATCTGGAATCAGAAAAGAAGAGATAGTATGCTTTAGCAATTTTTTCATTGTAAATATTATAGTCTAGTAGTCTACCTGATGAGCTTGGTGGTTGCAACGTCAGTCAGCCATATCATAATTTCCTCTGGTGAATTTGATCGCATATGTAAACAGAAAAGAAGAGATAAAACATGTATAAGCAACCTTTTCATAGTACATAGTATAGTCTCAGAAGTCCACCTGATGTGTCGTCTGCTGCAGCTTGACGGTTCCAACTTTACAGACAGCCAGAACAACCTTTCCTCCTTCAGATTTAATCGCATCTGTAGTCAGAAAAATAGAGATATTACATGTTTTAGCAACATACATAGTAAATATTATAGTCTAATAGTCTACCTGATTTGTCCTCTGCAGCAGCTTGGTGGTTACAACATCAAATTCAGCCAGAACAAAGTTTCCACTGGTGCATTTGATCGCAATTCGATCTGAAAAAGAGATATTACATGTTATAGCAACAACAGTATTGACTAGTAGTCTACCTGATGTGTCGTCTGCAGGAGCTTGGTGGATGCAACTTCCAATTCAGCCAGAACAACGTTTCCACCGGTTGATTGGAAAGCAACTTCAATCAGAAAAGAAGAGATATTACATGTTTTAGCAACATTTTCATAGTAAATAGTATAGTCTAGTAGTTGCAACTTCATAGTCAGCCAGAACTTTTCCTCTGGTGGATTTGACCGCATCTGTAATTAGAAACGTTTTAGCAACATTTTCATAATAAATAGTATAGTCTAGTAGTCTACCTGTTGTGTCGGCTGCAGCAGGTTGATTGTTGCAACTTCATAGTCAGCCGGAATTTTTTTTCCACTGGTGGATTTGATCAGCAATCAGAAAAGACGAAATAGTATATGTTTTAGCAACATTTTCGTTGTAAATATTATACATGTAGTTCAATAGTCTACCTGATGTGTCGTCTGCAGCAGCTTGATGGTTACAACTTCATAGCCAGCCAGAACAACTTTTCCTCTGGTTTATTTAATTGCCTCTGTAATCAGAAAGGAAGAGATATTTCATGTTTTAGCAACAATTTCATAGTAAACAGTATAGTTTAGAAGTCTACCTGAGGTGACGTCTGCAGGAGGATGGTTGTTGCAACTTCATAGCCAGCCAGAACAACTTTTCCTCTGCTGGATGTTATCGCATCTGTAATCAGAAAAGAAGAGATCACATGTTATAGAAACATTTCATATTAAACAGTATAGTCTAGAAGTCTACTGATGTCTCGTCTGCAGCAGCTTGGTGGTTGCAACTTTATATTCAGCCAGAACAACTTTTCCTCTGGTGGACTTGATCGTATCTGTAATCAGAAAAGAAGAGATCACATATTTTAGCAACATTTTCATAGTAAATAATATAGTTTAGTAATCTACCTGTTGTTTCGTCAGCAGCAGGTTGGTTTTTGCAACTTCATAGTCAGCCAGAACATTTTTTCTTCTGGCGGATTTGATCGCATTTGCATTCAGAAAAGTAGAGATATTATGCTTTAGCAACATTTGCATTGTAAATATTATAGTCTAATAGACTACCTGTTGTGTCATCTGCAGCAGCTTGGGGATTGCAACTTCATAGTCAGCCAGATCATCCTTTCCTTTGGTGGATTTGATCACATACGTAAACAGAAAAGAAGAGATATTACATGTTTTAGCAACATTTTCATAGTAAATAGTATAGGCTAGTAGTCTACCTGATGTGTCGTCCGCAGCAGTTTGGTGTTTGCAACTTCGTATACAGCAAGAACATCTTTTCCTACGGTGGATTTGATCGCATCTGTAATTAGAAAAGAAGAGATCACATGTTTTAGCAACCTTTTCGTAGTAAATAATATAGTCTAGTAGTCTATCTGATGTGGATAGTCGTCTGCAGCAACTTGGTGGTTGCAACTTCATAGTCGGCCAGATCATAATTTCCAGTGGTAGATTTGTAACATAGAAACATTTTCATAGTAAATAGTATAGTCTAGAAGTCTACCTGATGTGTCGTCTGCAGCAGTTGGTTGTTACAACTTCATAGTCTGCCAGAACAACTTTTTCTCTCGTGTATTAGAACGCATCTGTAAACAGAAAAGAAGAGATAAAACATGTTTAAGCAAAATATTCATAGTAAATAGTATAGTCTAATTGTCTGCCTGATATGTCGTCTGCAGCAGTTGGAGGTTGCAACTTCATAGTCAACCAGAACAACTATTTCTCTGGTGGATTCAATCGCATCTGTTATCAGAAAAGAAGAGATCACATGATATAGAAACATTTTCATAGTAAACAGTATAGTCTAGAAGTCTACCTGATGTGTCGTCTGCAGCAGCTTGGTGGTTGCAACTTCATAGACAGCAAGAACAACTTTTCCTCCGGTAGATTTGATCGTATCTGTAATTAGAAAAGAAGAGATCACATGTTTTAGCAACATTTCATAGTAAATAATATAGGTCTACCTGTTGTGTCGTCTGCAGCAGTTGGAGGTTGCAACTTCATAGTCAGCCAGAACAACTATTTCTCTGGTGGATTCGATCGCATCTGTTATCAGAAAAGAAGAGATCACGTTTTAGCAACATCTTCCTTGTAAATAATATAGTCTAATAGTCGACCTGATGTGTCGTATGCAGCATGTTGGAGGTTGCAACTTCATAGTCAGCCAGAACAATTTTTCCTCTGGTGGATTGTACCGCATCTGTAATCAGGAAAGAAGAGATATTCTGTGTTTTTGCGACATTTTCTAAGCAAATAATATAGTCTAGTAGTCTACCTGATGTGTCGTCTGCAGCAGCTTGGTGGTTGCAACTTCATAGACAGCAAGAACAACTCTTCCTCCGGTAGATTTGATCGTATCTGTAATTAGAAAAGAAGAGATCACATGTTTTAGCAACATTTCATAGTAAATAATATAGTCTAGTAGTCTACCTGTTGTTTCGTCTGCAGCAGGTTGGTTGTTGCAATTTCATAGTCAGCCAGAATATTATTTCCTCTGGCGGATTTGATCGCATCTGCAATCAGAAAAGAAATATTATATTTTAGCAACATTTTCATTGTAAATAATATAATCTAGTAGTCTACCTGATGTGTCGTCTGCTGCACTTGGTGATTGCAACATCAAATTCAGCCTGAATAATGTTTCCACTGGTGCATTTGATCGCAACTTAAATCAGAAAAGAAGAGATCACATGTTTAAGCAACATTTTCATAGTAAATAGTAATGTCTAGTACTCTACCTAATGTCTTGTCTGCAGTATGTTGGTTGTTGCAACTTCAAAGTTAGCCAGAAAAACTTTTCCTCTAGTGGACTTGATCTCATCTGTAAACAGAAAAGAAATATTACATGTTTTAGCAACGTTTTTATAATAAATAGTATAGTATTTAGCAACATTTCATTGTAAATATTATAGTGTAGTAGACTACCTGTTGTGTCATCTGCAGAAGCTTGGGGATTGCAACTTCATAGACACCAATAACAACATATTTTCCGGTGAATTTGATCGCATCTGTAATTAGAAAAGAAGAGATCACATGTTTTAACAACCTTTTCGTAGAAAATAATATAGTCTAGTAGTCTATCTGACGCGGAGAGTCGTCTGCAGCAACTTAGTATAGTCTAGTTGTCCACCTGATGTGTCGTCTAAAGCAGATTGGTGGTTGCCACTTCATAGTCAGCCAGAACATAGAGATATTACATGTTTCAGCAACATTTTCATAGAAAACAGTATTGTCTATCAGCCTACCTGATGTGAAATCTGCAGCAGCTTGGTCGATGCAACTTCAAATTCAGCCAGAACAACGTTGCCACTGGTGAATTGGAAAGCAACTTCAATCAGCAAAGAAGAGATATTACAGTAGTCTAGTAGTCTACCTGATGGGTCGTCTGCAGCAGCTTGGTGGTTGCAACTTCATAGTCAGCCAGAACAACGTTTTCTCTCGTGGATTAGAACACATCTGCAAACAGAAAAGAAGAGATAAAACATGTTTAAGGAAAATTTTCATAGTAACTAGTATAGTCTAATTGTCTACCTGATGTGTCGTTTGCAGCAGTTGGAGGTTGCAACTTCATAGTCAGCCTGAACAACTATTCCTCTGGTGGATTCAATCGCATCTGTTATCAGAAAAAGAAGAGATCAACTGTGTTTATCAACCTTTTCCTTGTAAATCAGAATAGTCAACCTCATGTGTCGTATGCAGCAGGTTGGAGGTTGCAACTTCATAGTAAGCCAGAACAATTTTTGCTTCTTGTGTATTGTACCACATCTGTTATCAGACAAAGAAGAGATATTATGGTTGCAACATCAAATTCAGCCTGAATAATGTTTCCATTGGTGCATTGATCGCATCTTAATTCAGAAAAGACAGAGATCACATGTTTTAGCAACATTTTCATAGTACAATAGTAATGTGTAGTCTGACCTGTTGTGTCGTCTGCAGCCGGTTGGTTGTTGCAACTTCATAGTCAGCCAGAACAACTTTTCCTCTGGTGGATTTGATATGCATCTGTAATCAGAAAATGAGAGATATTAAATGTTTTTAGCAACATTTTTCATTGACAACAATATAGTTTAGTAGTCTACCTGATGTGTCGTCTGAAACAGTTTGGTGGTTGCAAACTTCATAGACAGCAAGAACAACCTCTTCTCCAGTGGGATTTTATCGCATCTGTAATTAGAAAAGAATGGATCACATGTGTAGCAACCATTTTCGTTGTACAATAGTAAAGTCAAGTAGCGTCGTCTACTGCAGGTTGGATGTTACAACTTCATAGTCAGCCATAACAAACTTTACCTTCTGGTGATTTGATCGCATCTGTAAGCAGAAAAGAAGAGATAAACATGTATTAAGCAACATTTATTCATAGTAAATAGTACAGTCTAGTAGACTACCTGGTGAATCGTCTGCAGCAACTTGGTAGTTGCAAACTTCATAGTCAGCCAGAACAACTTTTCCTCGGGTGGATTTGATCGCAACTGTAATCAGAAAAGAAGAGATATTTCATGTGTTAGCAACACTTTCATAGGAATAGTATAGTCAATAGTCTACTTGTTGGTGTCGTCTGCAGCAGCTCTGGTGGATAACAACTTCATAGTCAGCCAGAACAACATTTCCTTAGAAGTCTAGAAGTCTACCTTATGTGTCGCATGCAGCAGGTTGGTGGTTGCAACTCATAGTCAGCCAGAACAACTTTTCCGCCGGTTGGATTTTAATTGCAACTGTAATCAGAACAGAGAAGAGATATTTCATCATTTTCTAAGCAACAATTTCACTAGTAAACAGTATTGTCTAGAAATCTACCTAAGGTGACGTCTGCAGGAGGATGGTTGTTGCAACTTCATAGTCAGCCAGAACAACTTTTCCTCTGGTGGATTTTATCGCATCTGTAATCAGAAATATTATAGCAAACATTTTCAACAGTATAGTCTAGAAAAAGTCTACCTGAGGTGACGTCTGCAGGAGGTGGGTTGTTGCAACTTCAGTCACCCAGAACAACTTTCCTCTGGTGGATTTGATGGCATCTGCAATCAGAAAAGAAGAGATATTACATGTTTTTAGCAACATTTTTATAATAAAAAGTATAGGTCTAGTAGTCAACCAGTGTGTCATCTGCAGCAGCAAGATGTTTGCAACTTCATAGTCAGCAAGAACAACTATTCTTCCGGTGGATTTGATCTCATCTGTTATTAGAAAAGAAGAGATCACATGTTTTAGCAACATTTTCATAGTAAATAATATAGTCTAGTATAGCAGTCTTTTTGTATCGTCTGCAGCAGGTCAGTTTTTGCAACTTCATAGTCTGCTAGAGCAACTTTTCCTCTGGTGGATTTGAACGCAAATGGATTCAGAAAAGGAAAAATGCAGATATTACATGTTTTAGCAACATTTTTCATAGTAATTAATATAGTCTAATAAGTCTACCTGTTGTGTCGTCTGCAGTATGTTGGTTGTTGCAGCATCAAAGTCAACCAGAACATTTTTTTCCTCTGGTGGATTTGATCGCATATGCAATCATAAAAGAGATATATGCTTTAGCAACATTTTCATAGTAAACAGTATAGTCCTAAAAGATTACCTGAGTTGACGTCTGCAGGCTGGTTGGTTATTGCAACTTCAGTCAGCAAGAATAACTATTCTTCCCGGGGATTTGATCTCATCTGTAATTAGAAAAGAAGAGATCACATGTTTTAGCAACATTCTCATAGTAAATAATATAGTCTAGAATAGTAGTCTGTTGTATCGTCTGCAGCAGGTCAGTTTTTGCAACTTCATAGTCTTGCGTAGAGCAACTTTTTCTCTGGTGGATTTGAACGCAAATGGATTCAGAAAAGAAAAATGCAGATATTACATGTTTTAGCAACATTTTCATAGTAATTAATATAGTCTAGTATGTCTACCTGTTGTGTCGTCTGCAGCATGTGGTTGTTGCAGCTTCAAAGTCAACCAGAACATTTTTTCCTTTGGTGATTTGATGCGCATATGCAATCATAAAAGAGATATTATGCTTTAGCAACATTTCATAGTAAACAGTATAGTCTAAAAGATTACTTGGGTTGACGTCTGCAGCTGGTTGGTTGTTGCAGCAACTTCAGTCAGTCAGAACAACTTTTCATCTTGGTGGATTTGATCGCATCTGCCATCAGGAAAGAAGAGTTATTATATGTTTTAGCAACATTTTCATAGCAAATATTACAGTCTAGTAGTCTACCTGATGAGTCTTCCTGCAG
>JAWPHD010015218.1:0-56464 GCA_037043455.1 Cyrtodaria siliqua | reverse complement strand
CCCTGATATAACTCCTTATTAATGTGTGAGAGGGTGTGTATCCCTGATATAACTCCTTATTAATGTGTGAGAGGGTGTGTATCCCTGGTATAACTCCTTATTAATGTGTGAGAGGGTGTGTATCCCTGATATAACTCCTTATTAATGTGTGAGAGGGTGTGTATCCCTGGTATAACTCCTTATTTATGTGTGAGAGGGTGTGTATCCCTGGTATAACTCCTTATTTATGTGTGAGAGGGTGTGTATCCCTGGTATAACTCCTTATTAATGTGTGAGAGGGTGTGTATCCCTGGTATAACTCCTTATTTATGTGTGAGAGGGTGTGTATCCCTGGTATAACTCCTTATTTATGTGTGAGAGGGTGTGTATCCCTGGTATAACTCCTTATTAATGTGTGAGAGGGTGTGTATCCCTGGTATAACTCCTTATTTATGTGTGAGAGGGTGTGTATCCCTGATATAACTCCTTATTTATGTGTGAGAGGGTGTGTATCCCTGGTATAACTCCTTATTTATGTGTGAGAGGGTGTGTATCCCTGGTATAACTCCTTATTTATGTGTGAGAGGGTGTGTATAAGTATAGTTATCAATATGACTGCTGTAGTGTACTGCACCTTTAATAGATAGTTTCATATTTGTTTAACTTTCTTTAATTTTTCTTATAAATAAAACTCATTAGAGGAGAAAGGGTGAGGGAGGGATTGGTGCATTTTCAGGGGAACTAGACAAATGGCTTAGATTGATTCTAATTCTCCTGCCGTCCCTGGGACCAACAGCTTAGTCAAATTCCTCAGGGTGGGAGTGATTACAAATATCAATTTTAAATCTGCAATTGAATTAAAAAAAGTGAAAGTTATGGTACATTATAAATTCTTTAAATCTTACTCATTACCAGGCTTTGCCTTATCCTAGTGATATCTTTGTCAGACATTTTGTCTAATTCCCCCCTCCCCCATCCCCACTCCAAGTTAACACAAATTCATTCTGTCTTACCAGCTGGGTGTGATTTGATTTGTGGGGTATATCCTATGTAAATCTGTGTGCAGTCAGCGTTTTACATTCATTTGCCCTACCCAAACACATATACGAGGGCCGTTCAAATATTACGTGGACATTTTTAATAATTATTACACTTTTATAAATCAAGTAAATTAAATTATATAGCAATACAGGTGTACATTTTCACTTTCATATCAGTAGATACTATAAAATTATTTGAAACCGGTTTCAAGAAATACGAGTTTTTATAACCCCACTGTAACGGAGCACGTCATTTGTGTGCTATGGCTTCGCCGTGAAAACCGAAAACAACCTAACGTTATAAATGATAAAAAATGCTAGAAATAACAGAAGTAATTGTTATTTAATTAGCTTATTGTATTATTCATGGTTTGCATTAAATAGCTATTTTACGGAATTGTTGAATAATCATGTTTTATAAGTATATCACAGCTTTGGAAAGAGATCATACGAATTCGATCAAGATAGCATAAATATTCACAATATGTAGAAAACAAATAGCATAGTCATTCCGAGTTTTTATAACCCCACTGTAACGGAGCACGTCATTTGTGTCCTATGGCTTCGCCGTGAAAACCGAAAACAACCTAACGTTATAAATGATAAAAAATGCTAGAAATAACAGAAGTAATTGTTATTTAATTAGCTTATTGTATTATTCATGGTTTGCATTAAATAGCTATTTTACAGAATTGTTGAATAATCATGTTTTATAAGTATATCAAGGGCTCTGGAAATATTTTGAAAATCCACTTGCCCTGTCCAAAATGTCACTTGCCCCAAATTTAAAAGTCACTTGCCCCAAAATCAAGCCTTTGTGAACATACCAAAAATTTTTAGGCGCTGTGCGCCAACTTCAATATTATTATAATGTTTGGTTATTGTAAAAAAATGTAACATTACACTGTACTATACTGTGGAAATCAGATGGAATAAACAACATCATTTGATTATATTTATTCATATATAACACTATTATATTCTTTAATATACTTTCATAAAAAGCAAATGTAGACTATAATTATGATGATGTTCAAGACATATTAGTTCTAAACTACATCAACATTCATGAATGTGTTTTCAAAAGTTTCCCTTTATAGTAATTGCAAACAACATCTGCCTACTCAGCTTTAATCGTCACCGTCAGGCCACAAAAGTTATATAATTAATCGTGTTACCAAATGTGCCAAACAAAATACAAACTCGCAAACAAAGTTTGTTTTTAATAATATGTGTCAAAATAACTGCAGTAAAGCAAACCCGCTGCATTCACATACCTTCCTTAATTAGTGCCAGTAATTAATTCTACTTTATTTGTGTATGGTACAGTACTTACCGTAATCGTTTATTAAAATTAAATTGCGTTTTGTTTACAATTTTCCAATGACCCGCGTTTCACCTATTACACAGCTATAAGTACTTGGCGGACTGATAAGTGTGTATTCATTACCTTTTCCGATAACATTCAGCGTCAATACACAATATGCGTTGCATAAAATCTTGGTGCGGTTATACTCTACATAATTCGAAAGTTCGGCTAAACATATGATTTATGTTGCGCGTAAAATACTGCATAACAGAAGTCAACAAACTTTACAATGGTTACGTTTTATCGATTATAATTGGATTAAATTTTTGGGATGGTCTTATCTTATGTTAGTAGATGACACACTTCAGTAATAGGGAGATGAATAGGACACACTTCCGTAATAGGGAGATGAATATTATTAATGCCAACCAAGCAAGATATCGGCGCATGGACATTTTTGATTGGCACCTCAAACTTTCGTCGGCCAATCGGGTTTTGACAAACTGTGTAAGTGGGAGGGATTAAACAATCACAAAACAACACAGGTCAGATTTATGACACTCCTGAATTACCGCTCGCGGCGAAAGCGACAGGTGATTAAAGCACACTTTATGATAAGCCGAGTTTTCGTTTGATTTTTTGTCTAAAACGGAAACGTCCAGTCGGGCAAGTGTCGGACAACCAGATTTGCGACGGACACCTGCCCGCACCCAAATTCCACTTGCCCGGGGCGTCGGGCAACCATATTTCCGGAGCCCTGATATCACAGCTTTGGAAAGAGATCATACAAATTCGATCAAGATAGCATAAATATTCACAATATGTAGAAAACAAATAGCATAGTCATTCCAAAAGTTAATTTAAAGCTCATTACATTCTCAGAACATACTGAGGTTTTACTTGACATTGAGTAATGAGGTTTGTGAAACCCAGAAACACAAAATTCTAATAATAAAGTAATTCTAAAATGATTTAATAGACTGTTTTTAGTGCTCCGTGATTTTTTCTGACATCGTCAATTTTAACTTAAAAGCAAGGAAGTGTTCGTCTACTTATTTATATTTATCATAGTTCTCCTTGTTCAATATTCATAAAATGTCATAATTGTAATTTTGGAATACCAGTGATAATGCTACTTTAGTTTTGTGTATTTGTGCTGACGATTTTGCTTTTATTTAGAAATTCCCGAAATGCAATTATCAAATACAGACGTCACATTTTGGACTCCTCCGTAGATGGGTTTCTCGCCCTATTATATCATTCATTGCAACGTTACTAGACATGGTATTGATTTTTTGTTTAAATCATTTGATTTCTTATTAGTTGGATTACAACATATATGCATCATAAACGTTTACGTCAATAAATGAGTGCGATATCAAAAAAGTCCACGTATTATTTGAACAGCCCTCGTACATGTATAAAGGCAATAACTTTTCTGCTTTTAAAATTAATGAAGAAATCAAAGTTCATCTGACACTGGTCAAAAGTTGAGTTGGTTAAGTGTTGGAATAAAAGTCTAACATTTATAATGCTGAAATATGATAATACGTCTTTCTGCTTTTTATTTTAACACATATTTTATCATTCTTATTTCGTCAATACTTTATTTGATCTTAATATTTTGAGAATGCGAATTGCTTTAATGCTGTGGGTAGATTTTATCTACATATATTTTGCATGAACTTTACTTTCATACGGGAGCTTAAAGGTTACTATACTGGCTGCTTTCTTTTTAGCTCACCTGAGCATGAAGTGGTCTAGGGTGAGCTATTGTGACCACTCTTCGTCTGGCGTCTCGCGTCTCGCGTCAACATTTAGCTTGTTTACATGATAGGAAAATGCAGTTTTTCATCTTATTTACACGATAGAGGCCACATTTCTTGAGCAATATTAACCAAACTTGCACAGATTGTATATGACCACAAGATCTCTGTCGAGTTCGATAATCGGCAAGATCGGATCAGTAACACCAGAGTTATGGCCCCTGAATTACCAAAAATAAATGCAGTTTTTCATCTTGTTTACACGATAGAGGCCACATTTCTTGAGCAATCCTAACCAAACTTGCACAGATTGTATATGACCACAAGATCTCAGACGTGTTTGATAATGGGCAAGATCGGACCAGTAACCCCAGAGTTATGACCCCTAAATTAGCACAAATGCAGGTTTACATGTTGTTTACACGATACAGGCCATGCCTTTAGGGAAAAGACGATCTGGAAGAATTATGGGTATCGATCCAAATCGGAATAAACCCGTCATTTAATGTGTTTCATTTTTCATATTCAGTGTGCATATGCACTAAACTAGGTTCCATGATATGTAGGATCTAATTATCTTTAAAGTAGCTATCCCGCCAACAACATCCAAATTTTGCAACATACACTACTCAACTTTTATAATCGGTCACCCAGGATTTGTGAAAATAACACGAATACTAAATCACCGAAACACATCCCAATATTTTATTAAGTTTATCAACAAAGTTTTAGTCGATCAAGGCAGATTAATTTTTTTAAAGCGCTAGCAATATTTGTTAAAATTTCAAATGAAGATATGAATTATTAAAAAATATATAATTCTTCGAAAAGTTACCGATTATAAAAGTATGCACACCCTGACGACGAGGTATGTATATAACAAATATTTTGAAAATCAAAACTCTATAGACATGATATAAACAGCCAGGTCAAACCCCAAAACTGGGGCATCAAATTAAGAGTTACCAACTCTGTTTTATAATTCATTTTAAGCATATTTAATCACAGGTATTTTAATAATCCATTAAAAAACACTTGGATAGAGTTTTGATAAACGGTTTTGTAGAGTACTTTTGTTATTTGGCGGGTTAGTTTCTTTAGTGAAATAGTTCTGACTGATTCAGCTAGGTTTTTGTGTTGCCTCTGTAGCATGGCAGACACTTACGGATCACCCTGTCATCCGTCGTCCGTCCGTCCGTCGCACTTGAACCTGCAACATAACCTTGGTCATAATTTGAAAAGTATTTGACCTATGTTCATGAAACTTCACACACATATTCATCTTAACCAAAGGAATGTTGTTACACAAGTCCAATAACTCTGACTTTTATGCTGGCAGAGTTATGCCCCTTTTCATAGAACTTTAACCTGCAACCTAACCTAGCTCATAACTTGGCAAATATATTAACCTATGGTCATCAAACTGTATACAGTTATTCCTTATCAGTTATCCAATGCAGAGTTATGCCCCTTTTTATAACTTCAAAAAAAGAACTGCCCCATAATTCATGAAGGGTTGCACCCCCTATCATCAAACTTTATAGTTTGATTGTTCTTGATGAAATAAGCACATGGCAGGCGACACAAGTGTTCCGTGGAACACCCTTCTGGTGTTGTATAAATCATGTGTTCCGTGGAACACTCTTCAGGTGTTGTATAAATCATGTGTTCCGTGGAACAACACCCTTCTGGTCTTGTATAAATCGTGTTCCGTGGAACACCCTTCTGGTGTTGTATAAATCATGAACATTAATTAAGATGATGCTTAATCATATCAGGGTTTTTTACTTTTAAAAATGTTCAAGTTCATGATTCAAATAACATAGATGTTATATCAGTAAGAATATAGTGTTAGCACCGTGTATAGTGTTAGCACCGTATATAGTGTTAGCACCGTGTATAGTGTTAGCACCGTGTATAGTGTTAGCACCGTATATAGTGTTAGCACCGTGTATAGTGTTAGCACCGTGTATAGTGTTAGCACCGTGTATAGTGTTAGCACCGTATATAGTGTTAGCACCGTGTATAGTGTTAGCACCGTGTATAGTGTTAGCACCGTATATAGTGTTAGCACCGTGTATAGTGTTAGCACCGTGTATAGTGTTAGCACCGTGTATAGTGTTAGCACCATGTATAGTGTTAGCACCGTGTATAGTGTTAGCACCGTGTATAGTGTTAGCACCGTGTATAGTGTTAGCACCGTGTATAGTGTTAGCACCGTGTATAGTGTTAGCACCGTGGATAGTGTTAGCACCGTATATAGTGTTAGCACCGTGTATAGTGTTAGCACAAAGGGGTTGATGCACTATTTTCAAACAATTTTTATTTTCAGCAATTCTTCATGATGTAACAGCAATCCTTCATAACTAACAGCAATCATAACTAACAGCAATCCTTCATTAAGTAACAGCAATCCTTCATGATGTAACAGCAATCCTTCATGATTGACTAATTTGACTAATTTCCTTATCCGACATCATTACTTCCTCATTCTGTTTTAATCTATGCAAGTCAAATGGGATTCATGTCTTTCTTTCGTCCTACATCTTCCATCAAAGTCTAAAATAAATAGTTATATCTTTTTCTTCCTATATTGTGCCGGATTCTGGAACATACTCGCACAGGTGGTGAACTATGTACATGTGGTGAAAGGTCCAAGTGCAGTTAAAAAAGGTTAAAAACATCTCTGATTGGGGACTACGCAATCCCCGCACCAATCCCTGCACGGAAGGCATTAATGGATTGGGCGTTGACTAGACTGGATGGTAGGGAGTTCTAAAGCCGGATTCCCAATGGAAAGAAGTCATTGTATGCATTGACTCGGGTGAAGGGCATGTGAAATCTACTTGAGTGTCCTCTAGTGTAAGCACCTGTCGGATGGAGGTATGGTGATGCTGGGATTTCAACAAGCTGGTGTACAATCCAGTACATCATAACGGCTTTTGTTTGTTGTCAGACCTGAAGCTCTTCCCATCCCAAATGTTGAAGCATGGTGGTGACACTGCTGTTTCGCCGATAATCGCCAGTTGTAAACTGAGCTGCCCTGCGTTGCACTGCTTCAAGCTTGGCAATGTTTGATTTGGTAGATGGGTCCCAAACAGTCGACGCATACTCCAACTGTGGACATACTAGTGATTTGTAGCACAATGATTTTACTTGTTTGGGGCATGAGGACAGGTTTCTGAGAAGGAACGCTGTGGTTTTGTTTGCCTTCTTTGTAACCGAGTCTATATGGCTGTTCCATGATAAGGTGCTGTCAATGGATACTCCCAAGTATTTGGCCGTGGATGTCATTTTCATTTCCTGCCCATGGCTGGAGTATACGGCTGCTATTCGGATGACCTCGCACGTGTCAGAGTTAAAGTCCATTAGCCAGTCCTTTTCCCAAATATCATCAGCATACAGAATAGTCATTTGCAACTATTTCTCTAATTAACAGGTCTGGTATTTTTAATTAACAGGTATGTGCATTTTTGTACTGGCGGACAAATGTCTGGTGATGGAATATGTGGGCTGATTGGCATGGAAGAAAGCCAGTGATCTCATTTGACTTAGGTAGATCTGGTAAAAAATATCAGACCTGTTAATTAAGCATACCAGACCTGTTAATTAAATATACCAGACCTGTTAATTAGAGAAATAGGTGCAAATAACTATTTAACCCAAATAGGTATGCTGACAAAGCCACACCAAATTAATTGCTTGGTCATCAGATTTTATTTATTTTTTTAAAATGGAGCAAGTGAGCCATTTCGGAAATTTATGGAGCGAGCAAGGAAGCGAAAAAGTATAATGTCTATTTTTGATCATTTGAAGAAAAAAAAAGTCTGATTTAAAGTAATTTACATGTATAAACTCGTCATTCATACACATTATTTATCCTCTGTATGTATTTATATCTAAATGTTTCTACACAGTCACACAAAAGAAGAAAATAACTATTATTATCTGAAATTTCAAGGCTTTAACCCTAGTTGCCAACTTATTACCTTGTCAAAAATGGATTAAGGTAAGATTGTAAAGCAGATTTTATCTATAGAAAGTTACTTTTGTAGGGTTATACATATCTGTACTTTACTACATTAGTAGAGCTAAATGTGAAATTTCTCAGACCAGGTTATAACAATATGAAATAAGGGCAAAAGTATCATTATTCAGTCTTCCATGAAACAATTCTATCTAACACAACACTGAACCAGCAGCTTTGTCCGAGAAATTGTTCACTGAATTCTACTTTTTATTTATATTTTGCATTAAATGTCGAAGAAACAATAACAATCACAGAAAATAACAAACATATCTTAATACAACAAAAAAAAATTAGATTTTTTATCTTGAAAGAATCTAGCTCTCTAAATTGAATAATACTGATGCACTACACTAGCTGAAGAGTTTAGATCGCATGACATTAAGCTCCTCCTTTTCTTTAAAAAATCAAGTTGCTGTAAAATAAACTACAAATATAAAACCAGATGCCCACGGGCAACATGTTGAGCCCGGCATTTTACAGATATACATTGCGTACAAGTGACCAAGTACAAAATATTGTATTAATATCTGAAATCATATGTGCCAAGTAATTTCAAAATTCCTCTATGCATGACAAAGGTATAGCCCGGACTGCATGACCTCTAAGTCTGACCTTGACCTTTGAGCTGGAGGCTGGGGTTTTGCCCGCGACACATCGTCCTCTTATGGTGATCATTTGTGCCAAGTTATTTCAAAATCCCTCTATGCTGGACAAAGTTATAGTCCGGACAAGAGCGGACGGATGGACGCACGCACTCATGCACATACACCAAACCGCCATTGTGACAACTATGTCTAGCTGTCTGCAAGCGGGCTCGACAATAAACTTTAAACACGTTAAATAAAACTGAACAAGCATGGACTATCTGTCATAAAAATGCCCTAAAAGAAGCATGACATTTCACAACAACAATAATAGGTGCAACAAGAATACAGTAATACTGAAATCGGTAATATCAGTACTGGCCACATGAAAGCTACATTTTTTTTAAAAAAAAATATTAAAGTGAACTATATTCCTGCAAGAAATGACACTATTAAGTGACAAATGCCTCCAAATAAGGCACATTTGTCGAGGCATTTGTCCAAGATTATTTTAAAATCCCTCAGTGTATGACAGACTTATACACTGTACACAAAAATAAGGCTATTTAGCGAAATCAAAACTGGTGGTTGCCATCTCAGGGGTGTAAAATATTTTCAAGGGCTACTTGACCTGTATGTCTACCAGTTGAAAAAAGTCACTCGACCTTACCAACTTATACTTTTGTTTACTTGTAGACTAACTGTATAAAACCATTTTATTAATTAATCTTTTTTAATTGAAATATGTTTTTATTAGTGGTCCATATAAAAGACTGCATGGTTTTATGATTCTAAATTTGAAAGTTAGTATTATTGAATTGTTTATTTCCTGTATTGTTTACCATTCTACTAAGTAGCACCTATGTTTTACTATTAAAGGAATGAAAAAGTATAATGTTTTATCAATGGTGCATACTGCAGACTTGATAAATCTCCCTTTTACCACTCTGCCTTTTTGTTCTATCATATACAGCTTGTTGCTGCTTACGTTTTTCTACCATTTGTTTTGAACGAGTCTCATCGTCGCCCGATGTTTTTTTCCTCAAAATAGCGATCTAATATCTCGTTGTTTTGGTTGAGAGTCGAACAAGTCGCCTTGTTTTTTGACATTTTTACGGGAAAATCAACGGTGTACATAAATATTTCACACGCTGACTCGTATATGACGTAAACATAAATATCCAAATAATCCAAATTTAAATTTAACGTGCACCTGCCAGATTGGTTTACGTGAAGAGTATTCAGTAAACTTTCGATGTTAACATTACGATAATACAGTCTGTTAACCTAGTTACCAACACGCGCTTGTTTTGAAACTGAAAAGATCGATCTTTTTTTCTTCACCACAATAAAACTGATCGGACCAATCGGTCTAGTATTTAGGATTTTTGACTCAACCTCTGTGACGTTCTGGTCGCCATGGCCAGCGGTCGAGTTATATTTTACACCCCTGCATCTTTGTTAGGTGCACTTGATTGACCATCTGGTGGTGCGTTTGTTGTACATGTGTAGATTATAATCAAGTAAAAGGCTACATTGTGCTAAATGTGCATCCTTATTTTGAAAGTGATGCGAGCAGGAGAGAAATTTTTTCTGTTACGAAGGTTTGCTGTTAGTTATGAAGATTGGTGTTATAATTTATTGCTGTTAGTCATGAAGGTTTGCTGTTAGTCATGAAGGATTGCTGTTAGTCATGAAGGTTTGCTGTTAGTCATGAAGGATTGCTGTTAGTCATGAAGGATTGCTGTTAGTCATGAAGGTTTGCTGTTAGTCATGAAGGATTGCTGTTAGTCATGAAGGTTTGCTGTTAGTCATGAAGGATTGCTGTTAGTCATGAAGGATTGCTGTTAGTCATGAAGGTTTGCTGTTAGTCATGAAGGTTTGCTGTTAGTCATGAAGGATTGCTGTTAGTCATGAAGGATTGCTGTTAGTCATGAAGGTTTGCTGTTAGTCATGAAGGATTGCTGTTAGTCATGAAGGATTGCTGTTAGTCATGAAGGTTTGCTGTTAGTCATGAAGGTTTGCTGTTAGTCATGAAGGTTTGCTGTTAGTCATGAAGGTTTGCTGTTAGTCATGAAGGATTGCTGTTAGTCATGAAGGATTGCTGTTAGTCATGAAGGTTTGCTGTTAGTCATGAAGGATTGCTGTTAGTCATGAAGGTTTGCTGTTAGTCATGAAGGATTGCTGTTAGTCATGAAGGATTGCATGAAGGATTGCTGTTTATTTCAGGAGGAGTGTACATGGCACCACAACAGGCGATGACAGGAATGTACGGGATGCCACAGCAGATGAACAACATGCCCATGCAACAGGTAATCACGTTACAATAGCCTTAGGCCATTATTTTTTAATTAGTTGTTTTTCTGACTTTCAGATGAAATGTAGGGTAGAAGGAGGGGAAAAAAAGAAAGAAAAAAGTGTAAAAATTCTCTTAGACAACAAACCACAATTGATCTATCTGAAATAGATCAGGTGCGAAATGCAGACCTTTTTTTATACCCATGATGCAGTCACGTCACGTCTTAAAAAAAAAAGTCTTTAGGGCAAAAAAAATAAGATGGAAAATTTTAAAATTACACATGAGGAAAAATCTATTTCTCTTAGACAACAAACCACAATTGATCTATCTGAAATAGATCAGGTGCGAAATGCAGACCTTTTTTTATACCCATGATGCAGTCACGTCACGTCTTAAAAAAAAAAGTCTTTAGGGTAAAAAAAATAAGATGGAAAATTTTAAAATTACACATTACACTTTATATGTATAAGTAGTGGAACGAGGAAAAATCTATTTCTCTTAGACAACAAACCACAATTGATCTATCTGAAATAGATCAGGTGCGAAATGCAGACCTTTTTTTATACCCATGATGCAGTCACGTCACGTCTTAAAAAAAAAAGTCTTTAGGGTCGTCAGAGTCCGAAAAATGAAAACTCGAAAAACTCTGGCCTTATGGAAATGGTAGCCATTATAATTTTAGATGACATTTTTGAAAATGCTCATACAGACCCATGAGACATGATATGGCTTTGTGTCTGCAGGAAATCTTGTGATGGGTCTGGGTCTGAGTTCAAATTCGCTGTGGTTTGGAGCATGTCTCATAAAAGTTAGAAGACTGTATATAGGTACTTGTATAGTTTTGAGATGTAATGTTCTTTATTTTGTGTAGCAGTAAGTTTCTATGACTACATTGTTAAACAAAAAAAATTGAATAGAATATATTTTATTCCCAATTTTGTGCCATCACTGGCATACAAAATCACAGTGTTTACAATAGACGAAAGAAAACATATTAAAACACTACTCATTTCTTACAGAAGACCTGTATGTTATGATGTTTTGCTCACACAGCTTTCTAGAGTTGCCATATTTATTTACAAATCCATGTAATTAGATCTAAGACTATGACCTCGCATCTCCATAACCTTTATTTGTACAAAGCCAATGTCATCATACCTTTTTCCACTGAGGGTAAGACAATTTGCGACATGCTTAACAGAACGTCATCTCATCTTCATCCTTTTTCGATAAAAATTAAGTGTGGTTCCGGTTTCCCGGCAGTGCCATTTTTAAGGGCTGACCCTAAACATTTGATAACAAAAAAAAAAAAAGTATTGAAAAATAAAAAAATAAATTAAAAGTATGTTTGCTATCTGTTCTGTATCTGATATCAACAAATATATAAGTTAGTTTATTACGTTTTAAAAGTATTGAGCGAAAAGAAACATTAAATTAAAAAAAAAATCAGTACCAGTCAAATAATAAAAAAAAGAGAAATATTTCGCACCTTCTAGGTGGTAAATCTATGAGCATAAGAATAATGCATAAGCATAAGATAAGGTATTTGGATGCAGGTATGAAAAGCAGAGATTTAGCCAACATTAAAATGAATGTGGAGTGCTGTGTCCTAGTTTAGAGCATCGGACCCAGGATCGAAAGGGTCGTGGGTTCGATCCCCGCCACGGTCTTATGTGGTTTGTTTCATCAACTTAACCAACTTCCTGGCTGATTTTGGTCTGAAAGTTCAGTGCTGATTTTGGTCTGGAAGTTCAGTGCTGATTTTGATCTGGAAGTTCAGTGCTGATTTTGGTCTGGAAATTCAGCTGATTTTGGTCTGGAAGTTCAGTGCTGATTTTGGTCTGGAAGTTCAGTGCATCATGGAAAATCAGTTGAATGTAAAACACACTTTACATAAATGCATCACCAGTCCAATATGTCCATTCAACAGACAAACGCATCACCAGTCCAATATGCCAATCAACAGACAAACGCATCACCAGTCCAATATGTCCATTCAACAGACAAATGTGTTCAGTTTGAGAATATTGTTTGCCAATATATAGTATACCCCCAGGGGCTTTGCATTTTACAAAAGGGGTCGTTTATTTGAGACCATAAAAAATATAATGTTTTATACATATTATACCTCTAAAATGCTTGTAGATAAGGTATTCTTAACTAGACATTTAATAAGTCAGTACTAGCAAGTGTATTTTCTCTACTAGATCCCATAATATGTAAAAGAAATAATAAAAAATTAGAAGGGAGAGGTGATGGGGGTGGTAGTGTTTATATGGGGGTATACAGTATAATAATAAGTCAATGCACTTGTCTCTTAGCAGCCTATGTATGGTAACCAGATGGGTATGATGGGTGCGCAACAAGGCAACATGATGGGCACGCAACAAGGCAACATGATGGGCACGCAACAAGGCAACATGGGCATGGGCAGCAACATGGGTATGCAGCACCCACAACAGCAGCCAGGCATGGTGAGGATGCCCCAGGGTAACATGGGGGCCATGTATGCTCAGCCACAACCACAACCACAACCACAACAACAACAACAAAATCCACAGATGCAGCATATGCAGTTTCAGCAAGTGAGTTGCAACCTTAGGTCAAATTGGGTCAAAGGTCAATCTGTCTGTTGCTGCAGTGTATTATTTTACAAATAACGTATGAAAAAGATGCATTTTTTTACACGCTCTAAACAACTGAATATTGGATTTATAAAAAATATTTCCTCAGTTAATCAGTGATAGCAATATCCAGCCAGACTTCGCAGGTAAAACATTCAAAGTTAAAGAATAAGTTTCGAAGTTGACTACTTTCTGTTCTATGTAACAACACCAAGCTGTATTGCATGTCTTATATGGGTAAGGCCACTTCACACTGATTTTGAGTCGACGCTCAAGGTCACATGGACAGGAAAAAGGCACTTGTATTTTATGCTATTAATCCAGATCTATAATATACATACACTATAATATACATACACTATAATATACATACACTATAATATACGTACACTTGAGTTCATTCTTGGGTTGCCTGGGAGGAAAATGAGATGTGTATTTATTTGGGGTCAATGTCAAGGTCACCGTGGTAAACACATTACTTCTCAAGTTGTTTACAGCGTTTACTTCACTTAACTCAATATATAGGGTACCTGCAGGGTAAGGAACATCTATATTCTCTTTGTATTCTCTCTGCACTGAAACTCACCGTGTAGTTACTAGGTGTAGAATAGGACCACTGCAAAACTGCACCCCACCCCACCCCCAAATCCCAAATCGTAATTGGTGTCTACTTTGCAGCAACTCTGCAGGTTAGAAGGCTCTAGGCCCAAACTCCATATTTTATCCCCCTCTCCCCACCCTCTCCACAACTCCTGGGAAGACAGATTATTTTCTGCTTTCTCAAAAGTCCGTAACTCTTTAACAGCTTGAGATGTAAGAAATGATTTTTAATGTATAATAAATAGATTATTTGTCAGGAACCTAATGTTGGGTGCTTAAGGTCAAGTACATGCATGTTCCGTGTTGTTCACAATGCTTAAACCACTTATTGTAATACTGTTGATGTCTCAAAACACTGTCAATTTTCAGCCTCATCCATCTCGCAGGGAACAAAATTCGACGAAATTGCTTTATTGATTGTATTAAATCCTAATATTTGCACATCAGCCCTGGAATTCACCAACCTTTCTTCAAAGTATTCTTAGACTTGAGCTTAAGTACTCAAATTTCATTTACAATTATTACCATGACCATCAAAGATATTATGTTGATAGTAAGCAGATCTTGTTTTCTTTTCTAGATGCAGCAACAAATGTCAAACATGGGGCTGCAGGGCCAGCAAGGACATATGGGTATGGTACAGAATGGCATTCCTGCAAGTCAGGGATGGGGAAGCCAGCCCAGTGGACAGACTCTATCAACCAACCTCTGGCAGTGATAATTCACCATCACTATAGAAACATTCCAAATGAAGGGCATCTGGAGAAGTTTAACTCAACATCTCTGACTGTTTAAAGTCATACACAATCTTTTTAGGAAATTATAAGAAGGGCTCAGTGCAATGCTTTGCCACGGTGAATCTGTATATAATTATTAGTTTGACTTCCAGTCCAGTGATGTAATTGCAAGACCAATTTAGAATTCGCTTCCCAGTTACTATTGTTCAGGGTACCGGTACTCGTTTCAGCCAAATGTTTTTCAGCATTAGTATGAGCCATTTTAATAATATATACATAAATTATAGATCATTAGAACTGTTATTTTTTTTAGTGGTAAATAAAAAAAAAAGAGAAGTTTTAGAAATAAATATTTTACAGCCAAAATGCATTTTTGGTGGGACTTTTTCCATGTTAATTCCTTGTTGCTAAAACAGCAGAAAATTAAGAAATCCCAAATGACTTCAGTTAACCTTAGTATTTTGCTATAAAAATTTTAAATTGTCATTTATCTAACATTAAATGTGTTAAACAAATGACAATTTATGACCCATTTTTGATTCAGGAGAATTTTGCATTGAATATGATACATGCAATTTTTATTTCTCAACCACTTTATAAAGTTGGATATTTTCATTTACCACTAAAAATGCCTGTTTCACTGATATTCATCTTGTTAAGGTACTAGCAGAATTTTGTTTTAAAAGTAAAAAAACAAACTTGGCTGAAACAAGCGCTCCGAACAATAGGTGATAATTATATTATGCCTTTAGAAAAGATGAATGTCACATTACGTGGTCAGAGTTTTAACTTTTATACCCCATCCAACCCCTTCTCCAGGAAGCGGAAATGGTGTTGGCTGGAGTATGGAATAAAACCTTAATTTCTGCTTAAAAAGTTTGCATATTGTAAAAACATTTAATAGATAATTTTAAACAGGTTATCATATTTTTTCAGTAACGAATGTTTTTTAAACGTGTTTTATTGTCGAAATATCCCGTTATAAAATCCTGCTAATTAAGCTTTCCCATCTGTTAATGGAATTAAGGTAGGAACACGTAATTGTCAGATTCAAGCCCATTTTACATTTAGGACTATTCCATTAAAACACACATGGGACCCCAGGAAGGCACTTTTGAAATTGAACACCCACACTTGGATACAAAATTGAGTTTAAAGAATCAAATTTCAGAAAATAGGGTTCACCCATAGATGTTTATTAAATTGTCTTCCAGGGTCGAAGAACAACAACACCTCAGTCCTAATGACACAGTGTATGAAAAGTGGCAATTTTACTGTAGTAACATATTTTATAGAGATGTAATATTTGGAAATAGGGAAAATTGTGTAACTATGATATTATTTAGTCTTAATGTTGGCATTACTGACTTCCTAAATGTGGCACCAAAAGACATAAAATACTTGTTGAAACATCACGCGAATTCCAGTGCTAAAACAAGCATTCATCATAATGATATCTCATTCATGTTAAAGTCCCTATCTCGCCATCAACAGGCAATTTTTATAACAGTTATACACCGTTTCTAAACCTGCTGACAAAGAGGTATATACTACTCAACTTTTATAATCGGTCACTTTTCAAAGAATTATATATTTTTTAATAATTCATATTTTCATTTGAAATTTTAACTGGCATCGTTTAACAAATATGATATCGCTAGCGATTTATAAAACTTAATCTGCCTTGATTGGACTAAAACCCTGTTAATAAACTTATATTGGTATATATTTCGGTGTTTTCCAGTTTTTAGTATTCGTGTTATTTTCAAAAAACCTGGGTGACCGGTTATAAAAGATGAGTAGACAGTGTATATATTTTGAGAATCCAAACACTATAGACAATACATACAGCTTTGACCAGCCAGTCTAAACCACTAAACTGGAGCGTTGAATTAAGAGTTATCAATTCATAATTCATTTTACGCATATTTACGGTTTTTCAAGAACCCATGAATAAACCTGTACTTTTAATTGACACATATACATTATTATATGACCTGAACACGTGGATAGAGTTTTGATGAACAGTTTTGTAATTTTGCCATTATTTGATGAGTTAGTTTCATTAAATTATTGAATGCTACATGTAGCTTCCTTGTTAATAATAGACGTGTTATTTTGCAAAATTTGACGCTAAAAAATCATATGCGAAAAATTGAAAACACTCGTTTGCTCCTGTAAAACTGTTTTTAATTATTTTTACTATAAATACAATTAAAACAAGAAGATTCTTTGAGGTTGGAAAGAAACAGATTGTTTTACAACAATTTTTTATTTTCAACAAATTCCTTAAAGTTGCTTTAAAGGGTTATCATATTAGTGAATTATTTTCTTTTTACAATTGAGTTTTGACAATACTTCAACATTGTAGCATACAGATGCTTTCTCACTGAAATGTTGTTAACCAATTTTAGAACAGCAATACATTTCTTGCATACAAATTCTGTCGGTCTGATATTTGCCACCATTCAATTAAAACTGAATACAAAAATCTATTGTTACCACCAATACGCCTTAAAAACTGTGTAGTTACACCTACCCACTGTCTGTGTAATTACACCTACCCACTGTATGTGTAGTTACACCTACCCACTGTCTGTGTATACACCTACCCACTGTCTGTGTAGTTACACCTACCCACTGTCTGTGTAGTTACACCTACCCACTGTCTGTGTAATTACACCTACCCACTGTATGTGTAATTACACCTACCCACTGTATGTTTAGTTACACCTACCCACTGTCTGTGTAGTTACACCTACCCACTGTCTGTGTAGTTACACCTACCCACTGTCAGTGTAGTTACACCTACCCACTGTCTGTGTATTTACACCTACCCACTGTCTTGCTTGTGTGGAATGTCCTGTCTTGCTTGTGGGGAATGTTCTATTCATGTCGAACATAGAAGAAAACGTACAACTCTGACATAAGCCAAGCTGTCTTTTCCGAGTTATAGTTTTGCATACACTGAAATTTTCCGAGTTATAGTTTTGCATACACTGAAATGTGAAAGCTGTCTTTCATGTTTTTGTTTTTTCTATGTAGGTTTTACTATCGCAAACTGAAAGGTGGAATGCGTAAGTGTAAAATGTAATGTAAATCTGCTTTAATAGAAGGCAACTTGTTGTTGTGTAGTTTCTGTAAGATGTCGTTTAGGAAGTGAAGGTGGGGTAATCATGATAGCTTTTAAACATGTACGTTAGTTAATGTTTCAACAGTTGCTTTTCAGTTTTTGTGACACATAAAAATTGTGTGTGACCGATTAAAGAGCAGATTTTTGTGAAGCAGGATCTATAAAAAAAAGATGTACTGATGCCGCTTGGCTACTTAGTTTGTAAAGCAAAAGTCAAGACTTACTCTTTACAGAGTTTTAAAATACTTCTTATACATGTGGGAGTTGTTATCGTAAGAAAGTTTTATCCCTTAACCTGCTAAGCATGACTGTAATAGCCTTTGTGTCCATTGTCAACCCAGATCAGCTGTCAACCCAGATCAGCCTGCGAGTAAGGCTGATCTGGGTTTACAATGTCCAGCTGCTGATCAGTCATTTTCTCTGAAACACCCGTAAATGGAATGGTCTTAATTCAAAGAAAGAACAGTCCATTATATATATATATGTTGCGGGTTAAGGGTTAAAAAGAAAAACAAAAAAGTCTGTAGTTGCACAATTGATTTTAAGACAATGTATTTTTTACAACTACCGTAATAAATATAACGCAAAGCGTTTTTGCCAATACTGGCATTTAGGGTTACTGCTGTATGGTTGGGTAAATTATGGTGTTACTGAGCATAGTCACTGGGTGTTTAGTATGTCACAAGTTCATGTGATTTGTTCAGACTTGAAGTATGATTACAGTGTACAATGATTTGTTTTGTATGGTTGCAGTGCTTTCTTTCTTCTCATTTTAAAGGTTACAGTTCAGAGTAATTTGACTGTTATGATTACTGTGTAGAATGATTTCTTCCGATTGTGAAGGTTACAGTGTAAAATGATTAGTTCTGATTATAAATGTTCCAGTTTAGAATGATTTCTTCCGATTGTGAAGGTGACAGTGTAAAATGATTAGTTCTGATTATAAATGTTCCAGTTTAGAATGATTTCTTCCGATTGTGAAGGTTACAGTGTAAAATGACTAGTTCTGATTATAAATGTTACAGTTTAGAATGATTTCTTCCGATTGTGAAGGTGACAGTGTAAAATGATTAGTTCTGATTATAAATGTTCCAGTTTAGAATGATTTCTTCCGATTGTGAAGGTGACAGTGTAAAATGATTAGTTCTGATTATAAATGTTCCAGTTTAGAATGATTTCTTCCGATTGTGAAGGTTACAGTGTAAAATGACTAGTTCTGATTATAAATGTTACAGTTTAGAATTATTTGTTCCAATATAAAGATTTCCGTGTAGATTGATTTATTCTGATTGTAAATGTTACAGTTTAGAATTACTTTTTTCCGAATCAGGCTACGATATGAACTAACCTAAAATAAATTGTTTATCGCTTTGTAACTGGCTAAACACCCAGTGATATTGTGCATCTGCTGTACTGTCGTCTGCTTTCAGACATTGCCGTCTACTTTCAGACACTGCCGTCGGCTTTCAGACATTGCAGTTATTGGAAGTACCATTGTCATTTTAACCTATTAACTCTGACACAAAGAGTATTTTATATTCGCTTAATGATGGCAGCTTTGATTATGACTAAAAAGACAAGGGGTGAATGAATCAAGTTGCCACAGGGTATAGAAATAACGGCATATTTGATCGTTATGCACACATGTACATGCTGAGGAAGGATCTGTGCAATGGAGCATGAACAGGGCTTAGTGTGTCTGAGAGACTGATTATTATACCCCTGCTTTCACAAAGTGAAGTGGGGCTATGTAAGTGGGGCTATATAGGAATCACGCTGACGTTTCTCGTCGCTCTCCAGGCATAACACATTGTTATGTTATATTTAATGTTTTGTGGCGTAACACATTTTTACAAAAAAGTAAGTGAAAAAAAATATCAACCTAAGATGATTTTAAATACTTCACAATATAAAATAACATTACATTTGTTAGAGGCTAGATGTGCATAAGGGCTTGCTAAACTTTATTTGTTCAGTATATATACACGGCAATCTTGATTTCTTTAAAACTCTCCCCATGTGGTTGCCGGGGTAGAATACAACCACTGCAAAATCAGCTAGAGGCAAAGGGGTAGGACCTCCCTTCATGTTCATTTTGTCGTTTTTATCATGCTCATTCAAGGTTTTCTTCATGACACCTCATATGCAAATGTGGAAACGTGGCTCCATCGTAAATGGAGTGTCTACAATAGAATGTGCAGCAACTCTGCAGTTCTGCAGGTTAGAAGGTTCTAGGCCCATTCTCCATATTTTATCTAGATGTAAATGGAGGACGAGCCTGGCATGTTCATCCCAGTTTGGCGTCATATAACCTTTCTTGTGTTGGTGTGCCGTTAAACCCCAATTCAAAACTCAAGGCATTCTTTTAGTTTTCTACATAACTTACATATCATAAACAGGAATTATTAGAACATGTCTAAATAATACTAACTGTTGATTCTATTGCACCAATAATGTATTTATACCTGTGGTAGAGTAACAAAAACAATTGAAAATTGTATTTAATTAAATGCAAGCAGGATTAAAGTTAAAATGATACTGGATTAATAATTCAAGGTGCCAATTGTTATTCTTGATAAAAACTTAAAGATTGCCGCATGTCCCTCTAATACCTGTGATTACTTTGATTATCAAAGCTGTATTGGTATTTAGTCATTGTTGATAATGTTATTAGTTAAAGATTGATATCATACATCAGGCTATTCCATTAAAACATACATCATCAGGGCTATTCTATTAAAACATCCATGGGACCCCAGGAAGGCACTTTTGAAATTTGAACACCCATCCATAGATGCAAAATTGAGTTTAAAGAACCATTTGAGAAAATAGAGTTCACCCATAATGTTTATTAATTTGCCTTCCTGTTGTCCCAGCTATGTTTATATGGAACAGCCCCCAATATTCACCTTTAATGTGCTTTTAATATGTGCAACTTGAAACGAACGAAGCTCCTTCCATTATGTTGTTATCCATGGCTATTGCTGGTTGTTTCCACCAGGAGTCAACTCAGACCCTTGGTAATGCCTTTTAGTAAATTTGTATATTTTAATGTCAAACTTACTGAAAGTTTTAAAGAGGATTTAAAAAAAATAATTATGCATGAATATGAAATTAGCAAAAGACTTGTAATTTAACAAATCTGGGAATGAAATGAGTGGCAACGAAAAGACTGGCTACCATTTTTAAAAACAGGTATTTGTGCCTTTATCTGATTAGTCATATGGAAACCTACCTGAATTGTAAAAGGTCATTTAGGAGTGAAAAACATATGAAAATATATTGTTTTTTGTGGGTCTAGTGATAACTTTTTACCTCACATACAGTATCAAGGTGGTTTTGAAACATTTGCATTAACAAGTTTATCACCTCTTTCAAATGGTGATCTTTCATGACTTGGTATAGTTGTTAACTCGAAGATATATGTGAGAATATGTTGGTGCCCGTTACCAATGAAGATTGGAATAAAGTGGGGGGTGGGGGGTCAGTTTTAATAGCAGAAGGAAGGTGATCATCCATTGTTTCGTGTATCTTTAACTACTCACCTGTAGTAGTATTGTTGTTATTTTTAAGAATGTAAAAATGATGGATTTTTTCTGTAACATTTTATTTCTCTTTGTTGATATAACATTTTGTACAGATGTACATATATTTATAATATTACACCATTTAAGTAAATTGTAAATAAACCATTATGTGTATAATAAACTGTAAATAGCGCATGTTTGTTTATATTTGTTACACCTGTATTATTTTCTTCTGTCCATCCCACTTTTCCCTTCAATGTCTGGAGCATTGTTTGAACACAAATTATGTGAATTGGAATGAATTTTCATGTAGGCAGTGAGAGGAAATACAGCGTGCAAAACCCATAACTCTTTTCTTCATTCAATTGAGCTTTTTAGCTCACCTGAGCCGAAGGCTCAAAGGTGAGCTATTGGGATCACTCTTCTTCCGTCGTCCGTCGTCCGTCGTCGTCGTCCGTCGTTAACTTCTCCTCAGAAACCTCTTGGCTAATTTTGACCAAACTTCACGTGGATGATCCTTAGGTGAATGCTTTGTAGATTTGTTAAAATTAGGTCAGCGCGACATCCAAGATGGCCGCCATTACCATATATGGTTGAAACCTTAAAAAATCTTCTTCTCAAGAACCGCTGGATAGATTTCGACAGTTTTTCTTTTAAAATGATCGCCAACGTCTAGACTATCAAGTTTGTTCAAATGAAGTCCCCGGGGTCAAAAATGGCCATGCCCCAGGGGTCCAAAGTTCGTATATTGAGATTTTGCATGTTTTTCATATAGACATATAGGAAATAACTTTAAAAAATCTTCTCTGAAACCACAAGGCACAGAGGTCTCATGTATTACATGTAGCATCAGCTTATGGTCCTCTACTAAGTTTGTTCAAATGGGGTCAAATTTGTCCCTGCCCCGGGGGTCACAGTTTTACATAGACTTATATAGGATTAAGGCTCAAAGGTGAGGTATTGGGATCACTCTTCGTCCGTCGTCCGTCGTCCGTCCGTCCGTCGTTAACTTTTGCTTCAAACGACTTCTCCTCAGAAACCGCTTGGCCAATTTCGACCAAACTTCAAGTGGATGATCCTTAGATAAATGCTTTTTAGATTTGTTAAAATCAGGTCAGCGCGACATCCAAGATGGCCGCCATTACCATATATGGTCGAAACCTTAAAAAATCTTCTTCTCAAGAACCGCTGGCCAGATTTCAACAGTTTTTCTTTTAAAATGATCGCCAATGCCTAGACTATTAAGTTTGTTCAAATGAAGTTCCCGGGGTCAAAAATGGGCATGCCCCGGGGGTCCAAAGTTTGTATATTGAGATTTTGCATGTTTTTCATATAGACATATAGGAAAAAACTTTTAAAAAATCTTCTTCTCTGAAACCACAAGGCACAGAGGTCTCATGTATTACATGTAGCATCAGCTTATGGTCCTCTACTAAGTTTGTTCAAATGGTGACCCTGGGGTCAAATTTGTCCCCGCCCCAGGGGTCACAGTTTTACATAGACTTATATAGAATTTTTTTTTTAAAAATCTTCTCCTCGGAAACTACAAGAGCCAGAGGTTTGATATTTTGCATTTACTATAAGCTTATGATCCTTTACAAATTTTGTTCAAATGGGGACCCTTTGGTCACATTTGGCCCCGCCCCAAGGGTCGCATCTTTTACATAGACATGCATAGGGAAAAACAAAAAATCTTCTTCTCTGAAACTGCAAGAGCCAGAGGTTTAACATTTTGCATTTGCTATAAGCTTATGGTCCTCTACCAAGTTTGTTCAAATGGTGACCCAGGGGTCACATTTGGCCCCGCCCCGGGGGTCACAGTTTTAAATAGGCTTGTATAGGGAAAAATTGAAAAAAATCTTCTTCTCTGGAACCACATGGCATGGAGCTCTCATGTATAACATGTAGCATCAGCTTATGGTCGTCTACTTAGTTTGTTCAAATGGTGACCCTGGGGTCTAATTTGTCCCCACCCCGGGGGTCACAGTTTTACATAGACTTGTATAGGAAAAAAAAAATCTTCTCGGAAACTACAAGAGCCAGAGGTTTGATATTTTGCATTTACTATAAGCTTATGATCCAATATTTACCAAGTTTGTTCAAATGGTGACCCTCGGGTCACATTTAGCCCCGCCCCGAGGGTCACATGTTTTACATAGACATGTATAGGAAAAAACTTAAAAAATCTTCTTCTCTGAAACTGCAAGAGGTTTAATATTTGGCATTTACTATAAGCTCATGGTCCTCTACCAAGTTTGTTCAAATGGTGACCCTGGGTTCACATTTGGCCCCGCCCCAGGGATCACGTTTTACATAGACTTGTATAGGGAAAAACTTAAAAATTCTTCTTCTCTAAAACCACAAAGCACACAGCTCTCATATATTACATGTAGCCCTGGGGTCACATTTGGCTCTGCCCAAGATGTTACTCTCTAGCACCTTCATTTTGTATTTGATCTTTACCAAACTGTGTCAGTGTCTTAAACTGTCTATATCAATGTTGTTAGACACAACAGAGCCCACATTTCTTGAACAATCTTAACCAAACTTGCACAGATTGTATATGACCATAAGATTTTGAAGAAGTTTGATAATGTGCCAGTACTCATGTGATCGCTTTAGGGCAATCTTGGCCCTCTTGTATTGGTTCAAATTTACTCAGGTGAGCGATATAGGGCCATCATGGCCCTCTTGTTTAAAATCTTCTTCTCAGAAACTGCTAGAGCCAGAGGTTTGATATTTTGCATTTACTATAAGCTTATGGTCCTTTACCAAGTTTGTTCAAATGGTGACCCAGGAGTCACATTTGGCCCCGCCCCGGGGGTCACAGTTTTACATAGGCTTGTATAGGGAAAAACTGAAAAAAATCTTCTTCTCTGGAACCACATGGCACGGAGCTCTCATGTATTACATGTAGCATCAGCTTGTGGTCCTCTACTTAGTTTGTTCAAATGGTGACCCTGGGGTCAAATTTGTCCCAGCCCCAGGGGCCACAGTTTTACATAGACTTGTATAGGATTTTTTTTTATAAAATCTTCTTCTCGGAAACTGCAAGAGCCAGAGGTTTGATATTTTGCATTTACTATAAGCTTATGGTCCTTTACAAAGTTTGTTCAAATGGTGACCCAGGGGTCACATTTAGCCCCGCCCCGGGGGTCACAGTTTTACATAGGCTTGTATAGGGAAAAACTTAAAAAATCTTCATCTCTGGAACCACATGGCACTGAGCTCTCATGTATTACATGTAGCATCAGCTTATGGTTCTCTACTTAGTTTGTTCAAATGGTGACCCTGGGGTCGAATTTGTCCCTGCCCTGGGGGTCACAGTTTTACATAGATATGAATAGGGAAAAACTTAAAAAAGCCTTCTTCTCTGAAACTGCAAGAGCCAGAGGTTTAATATTTTGCTTTTGCTATAAGCTCATGGTCCTCTACCAATTTTGTTCAAATGGTGACCCAGGGGCCACATTTGGCCCCGCCCCGGGTGTCACAGTTTTACATAGGCTTGTATAGGGAAAAACTGGAAAAAATCTTCTCTGGAACTGCAAGAGCCAGAGGTTTAATATTTTGAATTTACTATTAGATTATGGTCCTCTACCAAGTTTGTTCAAATGATGACCCAGGGGTCACATTTGGCCCCACCCCAGTGGTCACATTTTACATAGACTTGTATAGGGAAAAACTTAAAAAATCTTCTTCTCTAAAACCACAAAGCACACAGCTCTCATATATTACATGTAGCCCTTGGGTCACATTTGGCTCTGCCCAAGGTGTTATTCTCTAGCACCTTCATTTTATATTCGATCTTTACCAAACTTTGTCAGTGTCTTAAACTGTCTATATCAATGTTGTTATACACAACAGAGCCCACATTTCTTGAACAACCTTAACCAAACTTGCACAGATTGTATAGGACCATAAGATTTAGAAGAAGTTCGATAATGTGCCAGTACTCAGATGATCGCTTTAGGGCCATCTTGGCCCTGGCCCTCTTTTATTGGTTCAAATTAACTCAGGTGAGCGATATAGGGCCATCATGGCCCTCTTGTTTATACTTGTTATTCTTGTTTGTAGCATAACTTGAAAACTATCCCGGTGTTATGGGTTTTTGACAACGTAAGCATTTAATCTAATTTGAGATTACAACAAGAAATGTCACTGTAATTGACAAATGCCCCCGAAGTGATCTTTGACCTCTAAGTGTCACCTTGGAGCCACGGACCTGGATTTTGTGCGCGACACGTCTTGTTTTGGTGAGCCCTTGTGCCAAGTTATTTGAAAATCCGTCCATGAATGCCAGAGTTATTGACTGGACACGATTTAACCTTTGACCTTTAAGTGTGACCTTGACCTTGGGGCTACGGACCTGGATTTTGTGCTGGACATGTCGTCTTGTTGTGGTGAGCACGAACATTAAAGAAGTATGTCTCAGGGAAACCTGTTCGTGCCCAGGATACAAAGAAATCCAAGAATCTCTGGAAAACACCTTTAAATAAAGGAATACGTATCTTTACGTCCCTGTGAATAGATTAAAACTGTTATGTTGAAATTTGTAATTTCTAGTTTTTATAGCGTAGTATTTCCAGACAAAAAATCAGAAACTGTTCGCTAAAGTTTTTGGACTTTGTGTTGACCTAATTTTAACAAACTTGAAAGTCCTGTATCGAAGGACAATTTATGTCTGAAGAGAGTATTGGACCTGTCAACGGCAATGGATAATGGATAAAGAAGAACTATATAAAGTTATATGACCACAAGTGAATATTTTGCAATGTTATGAGCCAGGTTAGGTTGCAGGTTCAAGTTTTATGAAAAGTGGATAACTCCGCCGAAAGTCAATTGGACATTTTGTAACGACGCTCATTGAGTGGGTGTTAAGTTTCATGAACATAGGTCAATTTATTTCAAGTTATGGCCAATTATAAGCTTGGTTAGGTTGTAGGTTAAAGGTTGTGAAAAGGGGCATAACTCTGCTGAATTGAAAGTCAGAGTTATTGGTCACAGGTAACAACATTATTTGGGGGTTTGTTTTGTTGTATAGTGTTTTACGTCGTTTTCAATACATGTAAGGTTATTATAGGACTGGTGATTTTTTTGTGGTGGAGGCAGACCACCCACTGTTCCTGGGTAAAACCAGTACTATATACCTCCCGCCATCTGTAAGAATCGACAATTCCTCATGTACAAGTCGTGCTCCCAGTGGGATTCGAACCCACAGCGGTGAGAGGCGAGAAGGTTTACAACGCAACGTTGTTAAAGCCTCCGACACGGAGCTAATATGAATATGTGTCTGAAGTTTCATGAACGTAGGTCAAATACTTTTTATGTTATGGCCAGTTATGAGCTTGGTTAGGTTGCAAATTAAAGTTTTATGAAAGGGAGCATAACTCTGTCAAAATAAAAGTCAGGAGTTATTGTACATATGGTAACGACATTCCATGGAGTAAGCTGAAAATGCATGTGAAGTTTCATGAACATAGGTCAAATAGTTTTCAAGTTATGGCCAAGGTTGGGTTGCAGGTTAAAGTGTGACAGACATACTGACTATGACGACGGACTGTGTCCATAATAAGCAGGCGACACAAAAACAATGCAATTTGATTTTTTTCCTTCTTAACAGGAGATGCGCCCAACATGGTGTCTCGCCTAAAGTGACATGTCCATCATACATGTTTCAGCAATCTTCATCTGGACAAAATCGAGGGTTTATAGTAACTGTTAACGCGGTCAAACACTGTTGTCAGCATTCAGTAGGACAGCATTCATAGATTTCCTTAACACATCATCTTACTTTCGTTTCGGCAGAGTTGTACAGCCTTTTAAAGCTTGTATTAGAAGTAATATGGTAAACAATCATGAATGTTTTCCACTTATCAGTATTAAAGGGACACTGTCTATAAAAAAAATATTTAGAGCCACCCCAGAAAGAGAGGAAGGAAGAATTTTTTATTTGTTTAGTAACATATTTATTTCCAGAATCTTTACGTCCACTTAAGTCCACTTAAATACATGTACCGTCTGAAGAACATATCATTGGAATATTAGTATTGTAGTTGTGTAATGTCGTTTAAATAATTATATATATATATTGCGCTTTATAATCTCAAAGTTACAGTGTCCCTTTAAACAGAGAAATTCTTTTTTATTTAGATAAATATATTTAAAAAAAAATAAATTGAAATTGATCTTAAATTTGGTTGTTGTGTATTAAATGTTTGTCAATTAACATACAGGCTATTTTGACTTGCTGTATATCCAGTTTGTCAACTTGTATTGTTTCACAAAATGACATTTTAATCAAAGGGTATCATGTTTTATCAAGAAATGTCAGCCCAATTAATGTGATGTTGCTGCTGGCATTGCAATTGCAAATTGCAATTAACACTGGCTATAACAAAACGGATGACAGATTTAGATTCAGCCTCAAAAATACCTCAGAAACATATACTTCATATTGGGCTACCTCAAAGGGGAAAAAAAATAAAACATTGAAGTGCCAACTTTCTAAAAATAGCCCATAACAAGAAAGTTGAAGTTTCGGAGGAGCTCTAAATAAAAACTTTTTTCGGATTTGGCTTGAAGCAGGGAACCAGAAAATGTGTCTACCCGCTATATGTTAAAGTTTTATGCACGGACACTCATTTACATTTTGAACACATACTAATATAAAAAGAATCATGTGTTGTGTCCCTGAGCAAGACACTTTATCTGCATTGTTTAGTACTGGTTCTACCTAGGAAGGTGGTGCAGTCAGTAGCGCGGTAGACTTGTAACCGGAGGCCCCGGGTTCAATCCTCCGTGGTGCCACTGAGTTTCGTTGGTGTGTTCTTGGGCAAGATGTTTTCCCTTAGCCTCGTCCGTCGGTTGGGGGACGTAAACCGGGCGGTCCCCGTGTATGGGTCTATCCTCCGAGCACGTTAAAGAACCATAGGAATCTATTCGATAATAATAGTACGGCACGGTTCACGGATTCCTGTGTATCCTTCCCCTCTCTCTGGGGCAGCTCTAAATAACCTATACTGTGTTGATGAGCTGTTAAACAACATTCAATTCAATTCAATTCGACCTAAGAAGACATTGAGAGTGATTCTTACAATCCATATAAAAAAGTTCAAACTAATATGAAAGAGTTATTGGAAATGAATTTGGTGGTCTGTACTGTAACACAATACAACAGTAATTATATTTGACAGTTTAATCATGTTAATCTCCATTTCTGTTTTTATAAGACATAAAACCAACACTGTTGTTCTAGCGACTATGTCTCTTTAATCTGGTAGAGCTAGTAACATGTGATATATATATATATACACAGGCAATCTCGACTACATATTATGTAACCTGATATTGTAGCAACACTGTAACAATGTATACAACACTACATCATTCTCTCTCTTTTTAGGCTCGGGTGATCTATTTTTGATCACTCTTCATCCGTTATTGTCCGTCGTCGTTAACTTTTCTTCAAACGACCTCCTCAGAAACCACGTGGCCAATTTTGACCAAACTTCACGTGGATGATCCTTAGATGAATGCTTTTTAGATTTGTTAAAATTAGGTCAGCGCGACATCCAAGATGGCCGCCATTACCATATATAGTCGAAACCTTAAAAAATCTTATCAAGAACCGGGACAGATTTCAACAGTTTTTCTTTTAAAATGGTCGCCAATGCCTAGACTATCAAATGTGTTCAAATGAAGTCCCCGGGGTCAAAAATGGCCATGCCCCGGGGGTCCAAAGTTTATATATTGAGATTTTGCATGTTTTTCATATAAACGTAGAGGAAAAAACTTTAAAAAATCTTCTCCGAAACCACAGGCACAGAGGTCTCATGTATTACATGTAGCATCAGCTTATGGTCCTCTACTAAGTTTGTTCAAATGGTGACCCTGGGGTCAAATTTGTCTCCGCCCCGGGGGTCACAGTTTTACATAGACTTATATAGAAAAGAAAATTAAAAAATCTTCTCGGAAACTACAAGAGCCAGAGGTTTGATATTTTGCATTTACTATAAGCTTATGGTCCTTTACCAAGTTTGTTCAAATATTTGGCCCCGCCCCAAGGATCACATGTTTTACATAGACATGTATAAGGAAAAACTTAAAAAATCTTCTTCTCTGAAACTGCAAGAGCCAGCAGTTTAATATTTTGCATTTGCTATAAGCTTATGGTCCTCTACCAAGTTTGCCCCGCCCCGGGGGTCACAGTTTTACATAGGCTTGTAAACAGAAAAACTGAAAAAATCTTCTCTGGAACCACATGCCACGGAGCTCTCAGGTATTACATGTAGCATCAGCTTATGGTCCTCTACTTAGTTTGTTTAAATGGTGAATGGTGACCCTGGGGTCAAATTGCGTTTACTATAAGCTTATGGTCCTTTACCAAGTTAGTTCAAATGGTGACCCTTGGGTCACATTTGGCCCCCACCAAGGGTCACATGTTTTACATAGACATGTATAGGGAAAAACTTAAAAAATCTTCTTCTCTGAAACTGCAAGAGCCAGAGGTTTAATATTTTGCATTTGCTATAAGCTTATGGTCCTCTACCAATTTTGTTCAAATGGTGACCCTGGGGTCAGATTTGGTCCCACCCCGGGGTCACAGTTTTACATAGGCTTGTATAGGGAAAAACTGAGAAAAAAAATCTTCTCTAAAACTGCAAAAGCCAGTGGATTAATATATAGCATTTGCTATAAGCTTTATATGGTCCTCTACCAACTTTGTTCAAATGGTGACCCTGGTGTCAAACTTGGCTGCGCCCCATGGGGTCACAGTTTTATACAGACATATATATAGGAAAAAAACAATCTTCTCTGAAACTGCAAGAGCCAGAGGTTTAATATTTTGCATTTTCTATAAGATTATGGTCCTCTACCAAGTTTATTATACCCTTATGGTCCTTTACCAAGTTTGTTCAAATGGTGACCCTGGGTTCACATTTGGCCCCGCCCCAGGGTTTTACATAGACATGTATAGGGAAAAACTTGAAAAATCTTCCCTGAAACACAGCTCTCATATATTACATGTAGCCCTGGGGTCACATTTCTGCCCAAGGTGTTACTCTCTAGCACCTTCATTTTGTATTTGATCTTTACCAAACTTTGTCAGTGTCTTAAACTGTCTATATCAATGTTGTTATACACAACAGAGCCCACATTTCTTGAACAATCTTAACCAAACTTTCACAGATTTTATATGACCATAAGATTTCGAAGAAATTTCGATAATTTGCCAGTACTCAGGTGATCGCTTTAGGGCCATCTTGGCCCTCTTGTTTTAGAAGTTCATTTCTCTGAAATTTATATAATCTAACAATGATTGGTTTAGAGTATAACTACTTTTTTCTGAAAATCCCATGTTTTTTTAAAAAGTCTGAATCAATGAAATTCCACTGTTAATAGTTCACTTAAAGTTTATCAATTAACAGCTTGTTATTTGGTCTGTGAAACTGAAAACAAACCACTGGCTGGTATTTATCTAGTGTTGGTAAATTCTCCTGCTGAGTTAATTTGAAACAAAAGCAATTATAAACTTTTACTGGAGTATCCAATTACACATCTGCAGTAGCGATATAAATTTCAAGTAATTATGTTCCTGTCAAACCTTATAAAACACATTGAAATGTGCAGGGATTGAAATGTGTATGTATTTAACTTCAAGTAAATACGATTGTTTTTACGCCTTATTGGCACAATTGCTCACCACAACAAGATGACGTGTCGCGCACAAAATCCAGGTCCGTGGCTCAAAGGTCAAGGTCACACTTAGAGGTCAAAGATCAAATCGTGTCCGGTCAATAACTCTGGCATTCCTGGACGGATTTTCAAATAACTTGGCACAAGTGCTCACCACAACAAGACGTGTCGCGCACAAAACCCAGGTCCGTGGCTCCAAGGTCAAGGTCACACTTAGAGGTCAATGGTCAAATCGTATCCGGTCAATTACTATAGCATTCCTGGACCGATTTTCAAATAACTTGACAAAAGTGCTCACCACAACAAGTTGACGTGTCACGCACAAAACCCAGGTCCGTGGCTCCAAGGTCAAAGGTCAAATTGTGTCTGGTCATTAACTCTGGCATTCCTGGACGGATATTTAATTAACTTTCCACAATTGCTCACCACAACAAGACATGTTGTGAACAAAATCCAGGTCCGTGGCTCAAAGGTCAAGGTCACACTTAGAGGTCAAAAGTCAAATCGTGTCCGGTCAATAACTGGCATTCCTAGAAGAATTATCAAATAACTTGGCACAAGTGCTCACCACAACAAGACAATGTGTCGCGCACAAAATCCAGGTCTGTGGCCCCAAGTCAAGGTCACACTTAGAGGTCAAAGGTCAAATCATGTCCGGTCAATAACTCGGGCATTCCTGGACGGATTTTCAAATAACTTGCCACAATTGCTCACCACAACCAGACGACGTGTCGCGCATAAAATCCAGGTCCGTGGCTCCAAGGTAAAGGTCACACCTACAGGTCAAAGGTCACTTCAGGGGCATTTGTCACTTACTGTGACATTTCTTGTTCTCTTTCAAATTTATATATTTACTTAACATCCAGATTTTAATGTACAAACTATTCAACAATGGTTTTACTCAGAACGTGTTCATTGCTACTCATTCATTTTGAATATGATGAGTAAATACTCCTTACAGTAAAAAATTATCTACAGCTCTGGATAGACTCCAACACATGAGACTGCACGGATAACAATGTAGTTATTTTGTGTTTTACAAGTTAAAGACTGTGTCCCTTTAAATAGAATAATTATTTTTGATTTAATTTAGGATATATTAAAAACTTGTTGTGTAACGTTTGTCAAATTAAGTGCTAAACCTTTGAATATAACATTTGCTTTATTGTCATTATCATTGAATTCATTATTGTCATTAAATCTTTATTATGCCCCCAAAGGGTGGCATATAGTAATCACACTGTCTGTCCGTTCGCGTGTACACTCATGTCCGCTTCATAACTCTGACAATAATGGATGGATTTTCAAATAACTTTGCACAATTGCTCACCACAAGACGACGTGTCGCGCACAAAATCCAGGTCCGTGGCTCCGAGGTCAAGGTCACACTTAGAGATCAAAGTTCAAAATCCGTTCATCTATACAATCGTCTCCGCTTCATAACTTGGACAATAATCAACGGATTTTCAAATAACTTTGCACAATTGCTCACCACGACGAGAGGTTGTGTCGCGCGAAAACAAAAAAAAAAATTTTTTTTTTTTTTTTTCATTTTTTTTTCAATTTTTTTTTCATTTTGTTTAAATTTTATTTGATTTTATTTTTATTGTTTGTTTGAATTTTTTCTTTTTTTTTCTTTCATTTTTTTTTCTTCAAATTCTTTTTTTTTTAAATTTTTTAATTTTTTTCAAATTTTTATTTTTTTATTTTTTTCAATTTTATTTTATTTTATCTTTATTGTTTGTTTGTTTGATTTTTTTTTTTTTAAATTATTTTTAAATATATCTGTTGGTTTCATATTGCTCCAAGGTCAAGGTCACACTTACAGGTCACTTCGGGGGCTTTTGTCATTTACTGTGACATTTCTTGTTGTCATCATTATTGTCATGGAACCATTTTTGTCATGAATCATAGTTTGTTATAATAAATGAGTTAACTAGAGAGAGATTTGTATTCTATTTTGCAATCATCAAGTCACATGGAAATGTATGTCAAAAAGGTTGTTTTCATTTGGGTGTAATTATCAGCTTGTCAGTTCATAACATGACAAACCTTTATAGGTATCATGTTTCATCAAGAAATGTGGGGTGAAATTAATGAATATGTGTTGCTGCTAGTATGAAAGAGCAGTTGTTGTAAATTATACTAGCTACTTCAAATATATAAACATTTAAAAGTGTGTTAATTCTAGTAATAATTTTAGTAAAATAATGCCAATTATTTTTGTTTTATAAGCTCAACATTACCTATAGTGTCCATTTAATTTCATTTGAATGTTGTTTTCCAGCTTATCAACACAGTATACATTATTTAGAGCCACCCCAGAGAGAGGAAGGATACACAGGAATCTGGAAACATGCCCTACTCTTACTATTCATATGGTTCCTTAATGTGCTCAGACATTAATTATCGCTTAACCATTTATTCTTTCAATGAATCAATAGAAAGATTTTTTATTTGTTTAGTAACATATTTATTTCCAGAATCTTTACAAGTTTTTGGACCTAGAGAGATGAAAAGCCCAGGTGTTTACATTTTATTACCAGGCTTATCAGTGGCTGTCGAGTGAAATGTATATCATTGCTTCAGTTATAATCAGCCTGTCAACCTGTATTGCTTTTTAATCTAAACATACTGGGGAAATGTCAATGCCTATTACAATTAATGTTGTGTCCTGCTATAAAAGTGGACTGAATTGAAATTCTTAAACTTCAATAAATAGTAATTCTTTATTCTTCTATGTACATGTGAGCATATGTGAAATTTGGTGACGGTACATGTCCTTGACTCTGACACATGGTCAGTTGCAGAGCTGGAAGTTATTGGCATTAAGACGGACAATGACCAGGAGATTACGTATGAAATTTGAAGAAGTCGAGACAAATACGTATTCAAATATGTTTAAATCCCACATCTTCTCTCAGGTGGGGGTCAACACTTATCACCTCTCTCTATTCTGACGTACCTGTAATTTGCAGATACTGTGGTGAGTAAAACAAAAACAAAAATCGTGCCTGGCATTAACATTTTTATCTTTAATGTTAATTTTAATGCAACAGTAAACAATTCTTCCACTCCTTGACACGATCCTGTTTAACAGCTATTTTTACTCATCCTATCATCCGCCATACCAGATAAACAGTGCTCTGCTATTACATAATAATAGACAATTTTCCCGATTTCTCTTGGTATTGTGATATTATATTATATCAGTAGATTGCTATTATTTGGTGTGACCTTGTCTAACGGTGTCATGTTTCATTCTCATGTTAATATTTTTAACTGAATTTCCATCACCACACAACTCAAGTATTGAGTATCATATGTTTGGCAGTCAGCTATATCTGTTAAATGTCCCAATAAATTAATTATTGTTAGAAAAGCGAAAAAGGGGATGTTAATGCCTTCGTCGTTCTGTCTGTAGGTCTGTCCATTTGTTACCATCTATCCTCTTAAAATGTCAAATACACTGAAAGTTTAATAACTTGTTCATTTTTCATATATATGTATATTCTGGTTCGAACATTCTTTGAATTCTTTTTAATAACATCGCAAATGAAATGAGTGTGAATCTGTGATTTCATTATCAACCCTCGACGAAGTCGGAGGCATATAGTTTTGGCGTTGTCCGTACATTCGTCCATTCCAATTTTGTGTCTGCTGCATAACTCTCACATACATGGACTGATTTTTAAATAAAATGCACAATGAACCCAACATCCCGATCTGTATCATCAAGGTTAAGGTCATCAGAAAGGTCATATACTTCTTAGATGCATATAATATAAATAATTCGTGTCCGCGCCATAACTTTTCCATGCATGGAGGGATTTTGAAATAAAGTGGCATAATACCGTCGCCGTGCAGAACCGAAAACCCAGGTCGGTATCTTCAAGGACAAGGTCATATACTTCTTGTATGTGATTTTAATAAGGTATTTTGTGTTCTTCTTTATTTACTTTTTATTATTTTATTATCCCAAACGAAGAGCGATATAGTTTTGGCATTGTCCATCCATTCGTTACAATTTTTGTGTCAAGAAGCCCTAGAGGGCCTGTCGACGCTCCACTGGCTAAAGATCAAGTTCATGTATAAGGGGCCATAACTCTTTCAAAGATCCCCTTCTTTATTCATATGTAGTTACAATAGTTTTGTGCTGACCCCTCGATATGTGCAACTAGGCTTAATACTGATTACTGATGCCATAACTCCCCTTAAATGGTCAAATCTGGCTCGTTTTCGAACTTGTCTGAGCTTTCATTGATATTTACAATCTGATAAGATTTTGGTAAAGATCGGATGAAAAACTGAAGGTCCTATCATCTTACTGATGCAAAACATTTTTAACTAAATCAAGGGCTATAACTCCACTGTTACAGGTCCGATCTGGCTGGATTACAAACTTGTCCGAGCTTTCATTGATACAGTAGTAACAATTTGGTAAAGTTTGGTAAAGATCGGATAAAAATGAAGGCCCTATCGTCTTAACGAGGCAAAATATAGCATTTTTAAATAAATCAAGGGCCATAACTCATAAACTGGTCCGATCTGGCTGGTTTTCGAACTTGTCCGAGCTTTCATTGATATTAACAATCTGGTAAAGATCAGATGAAAAATGAAGGCCCTATCATCTTAATGAGGTAGAAGTTAAAGGACAGACAACAGACAACTGGCCATCGTGTAAGTTCGGATGTAGAGCTAAAAAACTGGCACATACACTCATCTCATCAAGACGACGTCTGTATTTACTTTCCATCTATGCTGCTACCCAGAAGACAATTAACACTTCGTCGGGGGATATCAATTTTGACACTGAATTTCTTGTTGCATTTACATTGGCAGTAGTATTAGTTTTCACTCAAAGCTTGTTTCCAAATTCATTGCCTTATTACATGAAATAATTGTATATATAAAATTATTGAATAAAATATTGTTTAACCTAAAGGAGACGGAATTCGTCAAAATGAACTGAATTTGGGTTTACAACTCACCAAAAATTTCATTGGTGCCAACAGGATTTGTTTGTTTGTTTGAATAGTGTTTTACATCATTTTTGTACATGATTGTATAATATGACGTCCGATTTTATTTTTTTGTGGCAGGGGCAGACCACCCCATTTTTCGTGGGTAAGTACTGTATACCTGGCACCAACTGGAATGTACATCCTTTGCTCACCCTCCATTTACATAAATAATAAATATGCAAAATGAGCCTAGAACCTTCTCACCTGCAGGGATGTTGCAAATACAGTTGTGGACACTCCATTTATAATGTTGGAACAACGAGTGCTGCCAACACTCAAAAGGCATCATGAAGCCTTACAGGGTCATGATTATCTTACAGGGTCATGATTATCTTACAGGGGTCATGATTATACCCAAATTTACTGACCAGGACTAAAATAAAATGTACCCGAATTGAGAGTGCAATCTACCTCACCAGTAGGATAGGTAGTTCATATACAACTAGCTGGCTTTTTCAATAAAGTGTCCCTCTTGACCAGACCATTTCATACTTCCAAGCCCTGTGACCTTGACCTTTAAACTATAATTCACACAAAATATAAGAATTTTCCTCACCCAAAGGACAACCCAACATATATTTTCATTAAGGTATATTTTCATTAAGGTAGTTGAAGTTGAGTTCTTGTGCAACAACTGAAATGAACTATTTTTTCTACTTCTGAGCTCCAGTGACCTTGACATTCGACATTACAAAGCATGCCGTAAACAAGCCATTCAAAAAAGTGTCCTGAGCTAACATATTCTAGATCTAGTTTGCTCGAAAATATGGTCCAATCATGCTTTCACATAGTTTTTAGTTTTTGCAATGGTGTTCATTTTTGACAACATGCAAAGATTAATCAACTTATATGCCGCGAACCCAAAAATGTTTCAAGATTCATCTCCGCCGTTTTGTTGGGGGAGCATCTGGTGTGGCAGGACTGGCGTTTGATGGCGTGTGTCTCGTACGCTTACGCTTTGGTGAGTTATTCGGAGTACCTACAGCACCTGTGGAATGACGACCTTCCGACTTCGTAGAAGATTTCGATGAACCTATAAATAATGAATGAAAAAATTATAAAAACATGGCTTATAAAATTATAGATACACATACAATATGGTATTTATTCAAAATTGTGATTGTTGTTCAAATTATCTCTTTCTTAATGTGAACAGGCAGTTAGAAAACAAACAGAGTTTATTAAAAAAAAATACAAATGAATGAGTATACTTTAAGATGAAAATGAACATAATTTATTGAAAAGAGAAAATGTTTATAGTAAATGTGTATATACATAGAAATGAAATTGAAACAAAAATGTCATTTTTAAATTAAAAAGAATATTTATGTAACTTGTGACTCATAAGCCATACCAGATGGCTGGGTGTTTGATTTCATTCAACTTTTGATTACATGTTTATTATTCTGATTCAAGTTAACCCTTAACCCGCTATATATATATATATAATGGACTGTTCTTTCTTTGAATTAAGACCATTCCATTTATGTGACAAAGGGGTATTTTGGGGGAAATGACTGATCAGCAGCCAGACATTGTAGGTACTGTTCAAATGCTTTTCATAGAGAAAATTTTACTTGGGCTTCAGTTTATATACCTGAGCTCATTGGTCATGTAGCATGTTTATAGCAGTAAATAAGCAAGCTTTCCATGCCTTTTCATTGATTATTTAGCGTTGGAAAATATGTCCTTAACAATATTTGTACTTTTGTATGAAATAACATGTGTCACACAGGGCTGTCCCTAAATTTCGAAACAGATGGCTTCTTTGATTTGACAGGTGAAATCATGAAAATCCGTTTAGTAGTTTCAGAGGAGTAGTCGCTACAACTTATTACTAATAACTCTATGTAAACAAAGAAGGCCACTGGCAGCCATGTTTAACGTAGAATCAAGATTCTCGACAAGGACCAACATCATGTCATGCTGATCATTTTAGAAAAAGTCAATATATATATAAAATATCAATATCACTTATAGTTTTCAAGAAGTAGTCGCTACAAACTGATTTTTTTAAAAATCTATTTTTAGCTTTGGCGGCCATCCTGTATTTCACATTGATCAACGCGAATTTTTGCTAGGATCAACTAGACATCAAAGGCAACATTCCTGTAAAGTTTATGAAAATCCATCCAGTAGTTTCAGAGGAGTAGTTGCCGCAAAAATAGTTTACAGACAGACAGACGGACGACAGACACCGCACCACGCCATAAGCTCTGCTGATCTTTGATCAGTAGAGCTAAAAGAAATTTTCAACTGGCTCGAAATTCAAAACTACTACTACAACATAAGACATGATAATGAACCCCAAGAGTGGTTACATCCTCGATAGCTTCTAAAATGGTACAAAAAAAAGGATAATATTCAAACATAAATATGGATGCAAAACAAGCGTAGAAACATTTACCTTTTTATCAGGTTTATCAGTCATTTACTTAGTTTCAATTGTCAATTTTTTTTGTTTTACCATCGTGCCATTTTTGTGATGTAACAACATTTACAAATGATATTAGGCTAACAACATGTTTCTACATTAGGATAAGTGTAATTGTGTCATGGTCCGTTTACAAATAACATTCCATTGTAGTATGGTCACTGAAATTGCCTTTGATGAATCTTTTAATTCAGAATAAACAAAGGGGCGGCGCTTTACCATACTCTTACTTCCAATAAATGGAATATAAGTACGGACAGGTCGTAAGTACACCATACTACATAACAGATAGAGCCTGTCTCAGATTGCTCATTATTTAAAAACCTTGACGAATGTATCGAGTTGTTTAAATAAACCAACTTGTTGAGACCAGACTCTATCTATTACGTATGAGTTATACCTGGGACCATAGGAAGGCAAATTAATAAACATATATGGGTCAACCTTATTTTCTGAAAAGTTTGTTCTTTAAATTCAATTTTGCATCTATGGGTGTATGTTTTAGTGGAATAGCCGTAATGAAATATATACCTGAATCATATTTTTCATGTTTATCACGCTTTTCTTGTTTATCTTGCTTTTCGTGTTTATTCTGCTTCTCGTGTTTATCTTGCTTTTCATGTTTATCATGCTTTTCATGTTTATCTTGCTTTTCATGTTTATCTTGTTTGTCATGTTTATCTTGCTTGTCATGTTTTTCTCGCTTTTCACTTTTATCATGTTTTTCTGGTTTTTCTGGTTTATCTTGCTTCCCTGCCTTTTCTTGCTTGATCTTATCTTCCTGTTTTGGCACAGATAAACGCGGGAAAGATTTCTCCATCAAGTCACTAAATTCTGTGTCTGGCAGGGCAAAGTCGGCCTCTTTGTTTGGAAATGGTAAAATCTCCGATTCGTTCTGAAAACAAAACAAACAATTGTGCAAAGTTATTTGAAAATCCGTTCATTATTGTCAGAGTTATGAAGCGGACACGAGTGTACAGACGAACGGACAGACAGTGCGATTACTATATGCCACCCTTCGGGGGCATAAAAACATGTATGGATGTGTTTATGCTTAATGGATGGTCTAGCCTAGATTGGCTGTCAGCCCAGTAAAAATGAAACGTGACACGGGAATTTCCGCTAAATAATGTATATACTGCACACTTAATTCCATATATATTCCAAGAAAATCCAATGATGTTTTGTAAAAATAAAAAAGTTCCAGTTAGAGAAAGGACACAACTGTTGTAGATGTTTTAATCACAGTACACGTTGTAACAAGAAATTCATAAATGTTGAAGTTCCTCTTTGAAAAATCGAGCCAGTACAGTACTGTATTTAACATAAAGAGTTTGCAAAATTTTGTATCCTAAGTTTGCGCACATGCTTGAGCCAAACGCGTGCTCTGTCAATAATGAAACTCTGCAGGAATACTATTTGCTGTGTTACATGTTGTTTGAGTCTTTTTTCCGAAAGGAAAGATCTTATGTAGCCATGTACCATTCGATTAACAGCAGCATATTGTACATACAATATATAGCGGAAATTCCCGTGTCCCTTTTCTTTTTCCTTTCAGTATATATATATTTAAATATTTTGGAATCGGAATCAAAATAAAATCTTAAAATCCCAAACATTTCAGAATACCGTAGACTAATGTTTGAAGCCACTCATTCAAAGGGGACTTAATGCCGACTATTTTATTTGATGATAGCTTGAGTTGTCTCATATAGTATAAACATTAACAAACATAAGCATGATAAGGACTAAGACAGTCTAGGTCTAGCCTAATAAAGTGGACTTCAATACAGATTTTTGTTCCACAGAACACTTTTGTCGCTGCCATGTGCGTATTTCAGCAAGGACACTTGAGTTTGAAGAATATATAAGGGTGTTATATTACTAATAGTTGTATTTATAATTCAAGCTAGAAGGGTGTTCCATGGAACAGTTGTGTCGCCCGCCTTTTACTATTTCAATTCATCAGCTTGGTTGGGTTGCAGGTTAAAGTTTTATGAATAGGGGCATTACTCTTATCAAAACGAAAGTCCTAGTTATTGAACATGTTTAATGGCATTCCTTGAGGTAAGATGAAGATGTGTGTGAAGTTTTATGAACATAGGTCCTATACTTTTCAAGTTATGGCCAAGGTTAGGTTGCAGGTTAAAGTGTGACGGATGACAGTCGACGGACAAAGTGATCCCAAAGTGTCTGCCAATAAAGCGTAATTCCATCACAAAACAAAAAAATGTGTAAGAGCATCATATGAATTAATATTAATGAGTCGTCTAATTTTCCAGACATAACTTTTTTATTAACAATAATCAACCTGTACAGAAGACGGGGCCTAATTTAGCACATATTATGTACTATGAATATGAAACTAAAAGATATATAGTATGATGGTGTAATTTGTATTTGAGTTGACACCTATACTTTTTCCACATCGCCTCCAGTCCCTTTAAAAACAACAGACTTACTAAATTGCTTCCACTCTCAAATGCACCTACACGTATGGTGTGATTGCAGTACTACTGATATTCCCCGCTCATACATATGGTGTCAGACTGGTGAAATCAGCCCATTGCACACAGTGCAAGCTAGGCTATATTTGGAGATAGCTTAAATACACTTTAATTCTGTGAATTAAACACATTTGGCTCGCAAAAAGCCCCATATCTGGAATAAAACACCCATTCAGTTTTTCAACATGTCACATCATTCATTCACACTATCCGTATTTTGAAATAAACATCTGTCAAAAACATATCTCCACCTAACCTCTGTGCTCATACACTCTCCAAAGAAATAATCCTGACAAACACAGTAAAATACTTACTATTGTGACAACAGACATAATACTTTAACATCAGATTAGATTTAACAATGAAATAAAAACTAATCTTCGGAAAAACACAAGCAAACTAGAAACTTTGAATTTTTTCAAGGAACTATCTACCCGGAAGGACCCTACGACCCGGAAGTACTTCCTGACTGGTCCGACACCATATACAAAGAGAAATAAAGACTATTTAATTTCTGGGACTAATTATAGGGAAATATTTCATGAGATGGTAGGCATATGATTCTTTTCACTTACGAGCGGATGCGAGTGAGTGAAAACAAAACATGACTACCATCAAGTGAAAGATTTCTCTACAATCGAACCCAGGAGTTAAACAATCAATTTATCACATTTTAAATCATTATGATTTTAATCGAAATATTCCCTTTATTGACAGAAACTGTTGTCGGCCGATGACATCGACGTCAGAAACACTTCATTGACATCATGACTCAACGTCACAATCATTTATTTTTGTGTTTATTGACAGTTGTCGCTGGATGACAACTACGTCAGCAACACTTTGTGGACGTCATGACTCAACATCACAATCATTTATTTTTGTGTTCTGTGTTAGGAAAATATTTTTGGGATTATGAATATTCTTTCACTGATAAATCCCAATCTTTCACAGAAATTCAAGAAATGCTAATTATTTTCTGGAGTTATGGTGCACTGTGCATAGGTGACTTACAAGAGCTTGAAGATCATACATCTCTCCCAAATAGTTCCAGATCTGTTTGGCTGTTATCTGCTTGTTTGAGTCTACCATTTTTTCATGTATAAAGAGCATCTGAAAATGGCGATTGACACCTACAAATAAATAAATAAATTAACCATAACAGAATCAATTTATTTAGTGCTGTATCCAACCACTTTAATACCATTGCATTAGCAATGCAGACAATTTTAAAAATTTATAACAAAGTTTTTTCTATTACCATGTTAAAATAAAAGTAGAATCAATTCTAATAGAAAGTAGCATTGCAGGGCTCTTTCGCATTGCAGGGCTCTTTCCTCTGTTTTTGAGCAACACGTCAATTTTTAAAAGTATGCGGGTGATTTAAAGTTCTTCCTTTTGTTGTTGTATTGGGCATGTTGGGGACTGCTATAAAAAAAAAACGTCTGCTATATGAGAGTAAAAATCACCTGTCTACATGCAGGCTCTTAAGGAAAGCCCTGCATTGTGTTTCATGTTAACTTAAATGAATTTAATAAAATATAATCAACTGCAAAGGCATATTACACAAAGATTTATGAATTCAGTAACCATGGTAACTTTCTACTATAATTATTCTTTCAGACTATTTGCAGATTTTGTTTTAAGAAATGACAATTTTCATACAGACAGAAATGAAAGTGCATTCATAATCCACATAAAATTATGGGATGATGAGAATGTGTGTAGTTATTAATTAAAACATAAATATACCAATTGCATTTGAATACAAACAAGAGGCCCAAGAGGGCCTGTAGACGCTCTACTGTGTAAAGAGCTTTTATTGGGAGATCAGGAGAAGTAATTGGTACAAAGCTTGTGTTACCCGCTATAAACATGTGATGATTTGTTGCAAAACTATAACTGGTTTTATTTGTATATGATATTTCACTGGAATGGATTAAGTGGTTTCGTCGGAGATGTCGTTTGAAATCTCTTTAAATTTGACCTAATGGTGGCCATTTTGGATGACTGACGTCGCAAAAAACATAAATCTGAGGGGAACTATCCTAAAGATCATTGTAATGAAGTTTCATAAAAATCCTTTGAGCGGTTTCAAAAAAGATGTTATTTTTAGCCTTTTCCTATATAACTCTATGTAAACTTTGAGTCGGCGTGGCGGCCATTTTGATTATTCGACGATAACGAAAAACACAAACTTGATATAGGCCAACCCAAATAAACTTCCTTCTATAAATGTATCCAAGAAATAAAAATATTGAGATATTAAAGGGAGAAAATGCTTATTTACAATGTTCAATGTCCTTGTTTATTGTTGATTCTGTCATTTAAAGTCACTCTCCCACCAACAATAGGTAAAGTTTACAACACAAAACCGTTCCTTCAAACTCTGTGCATGTGTTGAGATTATAAAATAATGCATATATGCAGATTAAAAGTCTATATTTAGTAACGGGTACCTAAAACTGAGTACCGGTATGCGTAAAATGAATTTAGAGTTGGGAAAACTCATAATTCGAAGCATGATAGTGCGTTTTTTGCATGGTCGATTGAGGTGGTTATATTAGTTTTAGAGTTCAGATTTGCAACATTTGTAAGTTACTTATGGTTAGTAAGCTTAGAAACGGTTTACATTTGTTGTAAAATGTGCATGTTGTTGGCGGGATAGCTAATACCGGTAAGCATTTCAATATTTTTGGAAAGATGATTATGTTGTTCTGGGACAGAAACTTCTAGAGGATTCTATGACAGTATACAATAAACAAGGCTTTGAGCGACTGGTGTTGTTCAGTAGTTCTGTAGTCATAAAGTTATAGTTAAAGGGACATTTGGGAATTCATATTTCATATTTTTGGATTAAAATATATTGTGAGAGGATTTAAAGACATTAAAAAGTATTGTGCTCATCTATTCTAAAAGCCATATTGAATTATTTGGACTATAACTAAACCAGAAATTTGAAAAGATTTAAAATAAATTTGGATTAAAGGAACACTTGACAATTGGATTAAAGCGACACTTGGCAATATCATTAGGACTTTATTCTAAAATTAGATTTTAAAGATTTAGAAATTTTGGATCTAATTTATGTTTATTCTGTAGGTGAATATTTTTCATTCCACTATTTGAATCAATAAATTTGTTGATCATATTTTAAGATTTATGTTGCTGGTTTTGCACTTTCTTTCTGGTTACATTTTATCCACAACAGAAATTGGGGAATATCTGGTCAGCCAAAGAGGGGTAAAGAGTAGGTTGTTAAGGGGAAAAGGCTGCATATCAGCCTCATATTTGGCCTCTGCTCATATTCGGCCTCTGTTTATGAAGAAAAAATCCCTGGCATGTAAGGTTTGTTGATTGGTCGACATACTAAGCGTTTGCAATCAACACCTTCTCGATTTATTGCCTAAGGAGGTCAATGTATAATCAGACATGATGACTTGAGGCAAGGTTCTTATATATATGGCTTAGAAACAACGCTGTATTCCAAAATATGATTGTCATCTCTACCTGTATCTATCGATTTACGGCTTATCGAGCGTGTTATATGCTTATCGGCTCTACAAAAAAGAGGTCAATGACCTTGAAGCTCTACTGATAGATTTTGATAGCTAGATCAGCCATGGGAACCTGTGAAGTGTTATGGAAATAAGACCAACACTTTCAGAGTAGTCGCCACAAGTTTTTTCTATATCACTCTATGTAAAAAAAGATGGTCGCTGTTTGTTTAGGACCAACTGCATGTCATGCCAGTCATTTTAGTAAAGGTTCCAAATCAATACCACTTATGGTTTTTGAGAAGTAGTGGCCACAAAATTGTATTTAAGCTGTGGCAGCAATTTTAAATTTCCGGCCAACCTGTTTTTTACTTGGGACTAACCAGACATCAAGATCAACATTCCTGTAAAGTTTTATGAAAGTCACTTTGGTAAAGGTACCAAACCAATACAACTTATGGTTTTAGAGAAGTAGTTGCCACAAAATTGTATTTAAAATCTATTTTTAGCCATGGTGGCAATCTTGAATTTTAGGCCTGATTTTTACTTAGGACCAACACGTGTGTCACCTGTCAGTGCTTTGTTAGTATAACAAGGTTTTTTGGACCCAGATAAATGACCTTGATAAACTGGCCTAACTAAGTTTTCGTGAATAAAAAAATGAGTATTTAACCCATATAATGAACTTCAGTGTGACCTTGACCTTTATATTTTAGTATGGTCATGTCGATGTTGTCATGATGAGTATATATTGAAAGTTTGATGAAGAAATGAGAAAGTTTTAGCCAATGTTAAGTTTTCTTGACGGATGTTGGTGAAGACAAAATGAGTATTTAACCCATAAGATATTGTGAGATTCTACATGTATTTATCTCATAAACCCCATACAAGTTGATGATGCAGAAGAAAGTTTCTCTGTGATGTCAGTTTACCTCAATTTAATGTGATTAATCATTTTTCAGAACAAATAAAAAAAAAACACAGGTATTTTTTGTTTTGGCCTAAGGACCCTACTTTAGGGCAAAAGGGCAGATATATAATGTCAACAGGACTCGTTTTTAGGGCAGTAAGGCTGGGTCAAGAAAAGGCAGGGTGGGTGAAAAAAAGTGCACCAAGTCAGGCCACCACGCCATTCTGCTTTAGGGGAAACACAGTTACACTACAGATTGAAACTAATGTATTTCTTGTCAAAATGTATACGTTTTGAATTAGAATTTTAGTGTGAAATGGATAACAAATTATGATTATTCTTCACATTTGTCAAGTTGTACATAATCATTTATTAAATTGAGTGTATCAGCTTAAATTGACTGCATATGTCCAGACTAAGTGAAAACATTTTCAAGTCCACAGGACATTCGGTCAGACAGAAAAGTTAAGACATATTTGTTTGTTAAAGTGCAATAAAATACTTGGTCAGTTGAACTCAATATCCTTAAACAAATGTTGATTTATTGTACCGACTAAAATGCAGTACATGACCCAACTTTATTATTATTCTTATTGTTATTAATAATATTATTTTTTTTCCATAATTTTAGAATGGCACCGCAAATCACGGTCAAAAACCATACTGGGTCCCGCAAATTAAACCATCCAACACAGGTGCGCGTTCGCGGTGGTATTTAGCAGGTTGCAATTTGTCAATAAGCATTTGTTGTAAAGCGTTCTTATGACAGATATGTTATTAATAAACTAAAATAGAAAAAGATACAACAGATCATCGAAAAATAAGAATATGAAAACGATATCACCGTTTAAATTGTTAATATTCGATCGAACTTCATCAGTTCAATGTGATAAATTCACGTGTCCGTTCAATGTTAATATGAAAGCTATAATGCGATTGGTTAAAATCTAGTAATCGACCAATGAAATGTGCACTTATAAATTGATCAATTTTAATCATGGGAAAGTATTATCAACAAATTGCAAGCGATAAAAACACGATTTCTGGTTGGATTTTAGTTTTAAAAATGACCGGACACTTGGACAGACTAACGGGAATTTTCTGCCGGATATTTAAACAAGAGGTCAATGACCTTGAAGCTCTACTGATTGATTTTGTTTTCAGGAAGAAGTCGCTACAAACTTGTTTTTTGAAAATCTATTTTTAGCAGTGGCGGCCATCTTGAATTTTCGGCCGACCTGAAATTTTGCTAGGATCAATTAGACATCAAGAGCAACATTCCTGTGAAGTTTCATGAAAATCCGTCAAGTAGTTTCAGAGGAGTAGTCGCTACAAGTTTTCATTATATAACTCTATGTAAACAAAGATGGCCGCTGACAGCCATGTTTAACATTGAATCAAAATAATGTTCGACTCAGATAACCATCATGTCATGCTGATTATTTTAGAAAAAGTCCCATATCAATATCACTTATAGTTTTCAAGAAGTAGGCGCTACAAACTTTTTCTTTTAAATCTATTTTTAGCTGTGGCGGCCATCTTGAATTTCTGGCCGATCTGAAATTTTCCTAGGATCAATAAGACATCAAGAGCAACATTCCTGTGAAGTTTCATGAAAATCCGTCAAGTAGTTTCAGACGAGTAGTCGCTACAAGTTTTCAATATATAACTCTATGTAAACAAAGATGGCCACGGGCAGCCATGTTTTAGGTAGAATCAAAATAATGTTCGACTCGGATAACCATCATGTCATGCTGATCATTTTAGAAAAAGTCCCATATCAATATCTCTTATAGTTTTCAATAAGTAGTCGCTACAAACTTATTTTTTTTAAATCTATTTTTAGCTGTGGCGGCCATCTTGAATTTCCGGCCGACCTGAAATTTTGCTAGGATCAATAAGACATCAAGAGCTACATTCCTGTGAAGTTTCATGAAAATCCGTCAAGTAGTTTCAGAGGAGTAGTCGCTACAAGTTTTCATTATATAACTCTATGTAAACAAAGATGGCCGCTGGCAGCCATGTTTAACGTCGAATCAAAACGAATTTCGACAAGGACCAACATCATGTCATCCTGATCATTTTAGAAAAAGTCCCATATCAATATCTCTTATAGTTTTCAAGAAGTAGTCGCTACAAACTTATTTTTTAAAAATCTATTTTTAGCCGTGGCGGCTATCTTGAATTTCCGGCCGACCTGAAATTTTGCTAGGATCAATTAGACATCAAGAGCAACATTCCTGTGAAGTTTCATGAAAATCCGTCAAGTAGTTTCAGAGGAGTAGTCGCTACAAGTTTTCATTATATAACTCTATGTAAACAAAGATGGCCGCTGGCAGCCATGTTTAACGTCGAATCACAACGATTTTCGACAAGGACCAACATCATGTCATGCTGATCATTTTAGAAAAAGTCCCATAGCAATATCCCTTAGAGTTTTCAAGAAGTAGTCGCTACAAACTTGTTTTTTAAAAACCTATTTTTAGATTTGGCGGCCATCTTGGATTTCACATCTACATGAATTTTTGCTAGGATCAACTAGACTTCATGGGCAACATTTCTGTAAAGTTTCATGAAAATCCATTCAGTAGTTTCAGAGGAGTAGTCGCTACAAAAAAAAAGTTAACGGACAGACGGACGGACGGACGACGGACACCGCACCACGGCATAAGCTCTGCTGATCTCTGATCAGTAGAGCTAAAAATAACATATGTCATGTCTGACGGACCAACGTTTTTCGCAGAGACTGTATGTATAGCGCATTAAAACTCTGCGCTAAGTCCAAACATAAAAAAGTCCAATCTCATTAAAATCAGACCCTTCATCGCGCTTATATATGATACTCTACACTACTAAGGATCTGACAACACTGCATTGGAGGTCATGTCAGATTGACCTTACGATTAGCCATCAGATTTCAGCCTACAAAATTGCTCGGTATAGCCTGCTTCTATGTTCGGTATTGAAAGAGACAACGTCTGTAACTTTTAGCTTATAAAACACAAAATAATTGCGTTGACAAACATAACACACCAACCATTTTTGAATATTTACTGGGAAAAAAGAAGAATGACAGAATTCAATAGCGGTACAAAAAAATGTACCTATTCATGGGATTGAGCCCACACTAAAATTACACTCGTGGGGCAATAGTCGACTTCGCTATCAACTGAGCTAAGTGGGCCAGACAAACTATGACTTACTATTTAGAACATGTAATGTCGTAATAATTTCGGTAGAATATATATATTTTCAAAACATATGACAGCGCCCATGATTATCTTTGTATTCTTGATGTAAAACATGCCATTTAGTGCATTTCTTTGAATCTATCCTGCAATCCAAAGCAATAACACACAAAGACATTATCTTTATTCGGATATACATGTAGTTTTGTTTGTTTGTTAACGGGCCAGGGTCCGACAAATCCTCTGCCCGGAGCCCGCGGGCTACCAAAAGTCGAGATCCGGACTACCATTTTTTTCTATCTCGCGTCCGGCGGGCTACTGCAAATTTTCTTTTGAAGTAGCCCGGCAAAAAAAATCTAGCTCTAAATCCATATCATAAAATCCTGTGTTCCCATCTAATTAGTCAGATAAGATTACACCGCCAAGCGTCGATAATAACACCAATTAACAAGGTGTTTAGACACCACGGGTGATCGGACCAGATCGATTGACGCATGCATAACTCATTAATATTCATTAGTTGTTTTAATACTAGGGTACACTTTGATTGGATAATAACGATGCTGCGTCAATAATTTATTCATTCGGACATGACTGGAAAACATTTGATTGGATGGCCAAGGGGCATTATGGGAGAAGATTGCGTCTCCTTTTTCCTGAGGTGCAAATTGCATGCAATAAAAACCTGGCGATCGACTAAGACAATTAAAGAAGTCACGCGGATTACGACAATTCCCACTCATCGCGGCGATTTTTTCCCACCGCAGACGTGCCGATTTTGCGCCCGCGATTTTGTGAAATGTCACTCAATGCGGCGATGGTAAATTTTATCCACCGGGATTAAAATATGGGTATTCTCGGTCATCATCGCGGAGAATCCCAGTGAGAACTCGCCGGGGTTTCACGGCGATTTAACTGACTGGATGTTTATAGTTCTCATTTTTAATTGCGAAATAATTGTTTGTATCACAAATATTTTACCAAACTATATCCAAAAAGCGAATAACAATCCTAAGCGCTATTTTAAAAAAGCTGCATCCGGGCACCATACCAATTATAAGCATTTCTGTTTTTCTGAACTAAAGGCCCTGGTAAACAATAACAAAAATTATCGGGAAAAGTTGTTTATATGCGAACTTATCTTGAATATCTCAACAACCAAGGAAAATTTAATTATTATAGCATAATTTCTATAAATAGAAGAACTCTGTGGCATGTACTTACCTGATATCGTAAATACATTATATTTGGCAAGCAGCACATTTTTTATCAAGATGTCACGCGCTTTCTTAATTTGATTTTTGATGCAAAAAAGTTTGTTCATAATTAAAAAAATACGTACGCTTATCAATTAGTGTTGACCACCATATTAAAAACATCGTGTTTACAAATGACTTGAACGTGCTTGTGTTATGTACATGCAACACAAACGTGTGTAGTTCATTCCTTTATGAACTCGGTACACGCTACGTCATCACTTCACCTGGCCGTTAGCGACGCGTTCTAAATAAAGCCTTGGGTACAATGTACATGTATTTGTTTGCGCGTGTAGCCGTCGACGTTAGCCTATGGATAGTAGAGACGTGTTTATATTTCGTATATAAAAGCACAACTTTATAAGGAAACTTTATTGTTTATTAACGCTAACGTAAAAATGTAAGAAAAAATGTAACCTGGACTAGATTTTATTGCCGATTTTTTTACACGTTTTTTGATGACGACTTTTAAGTACAAATGACTATTATTATTATAATCATCAAAAAAATAAAAAAATATCCATTTCATTTCAATGATTAAGAGGCATTTTATAATAATTTTGCTTTAGCACCCACATGATTTAAAATAATCTTTTTAAAATTTAGTCAAACCCTTAAAGTCTAGATTTAGATCTTTATAAAATGACTCTAAATTACTTTTGAAATTGATAGTTTGTTTTATTTTTATATTGGTAAAACAACAAAGTTCAATAACAGTTCACCAATGTGGAAAATGTTAATGAGTCGCCTCGTGTCCGCCGCGCGCATGCTGGGCTACCAAGTTCAGTTTCTGGTAGCCCAGTGGGCTACCACAGATTTTAAAGATTTGTCGGACCCTGGACGGGTCAGATACTTTTAAACTTTTCTCTCCAATTGTCTGATGATAGCGTTTAGTGATTTGTAAATTGGGGTTAAAAATTAATCACACCATCAAGCCGTTTATTGATAATCACAACATTTGGTAAATTATGACACTGGCACTTGAGCCGCAAATATTTATTTTTTTAAAAATGATACCCCCTATTATCTATATAGTACATGGAACAAATCTTTGTTGACACCAAGCTGACTAACCTCGTTTCAAAGTCTGTATATTTGTCAAATTACCGAATTGATTCAAATCCTTTACACCTTTTGTTAGGTCTGATTCCCAATTTAAATATCATATTAAATTTACAGTTTGTACGAAAACGCACTCAGTGCGGAGAAATTTAAGTAAAATCACCGATTCCTACTATTACAATATTTCCTACTGATGTTTACTTTCGGTTGTACTCAAAGAAGTGATCTGATTGGATGATATTTTAACAGTCAAAACATACGTAATGCGAAACCGAAAATCGTCTAATCTGGTCACTTCTTCGAGAACAACCGAAAGTAAACATGAGTAGGAAACATTACTTGGTGTCAACAAAGATCCGAACCATGTGCTATATAGATTATAGTGGGGTTATAATATATCTTCTTCTTTATTTTATAATATTTGCGGCTCAAGTGCCGATATCTGGTACACTTCCTGAATGATGGAGCAAGCGTACCATTGCACAAGGGTACCAAGACCAAACGTACCACTTTCCGAGAGCAAGCATACCATATATGTAGATATATAGTGATTCATTGGTATATCAATTATCTAGTATATCGAACATAAAACGTAATGGATCATTGATAATAAGCAGTGAAATTATTAATTTATTGATAATATATTGATATTGTGAATCATCAATGCTGCGGTAAATGATGAAAAAAAGTAACATTGTATGTGTATGCATGACTATATTCTCATTATTTATGGTACATGACGTCAACTATATTGGTTTCTCCTGTTTGTGTCCTTGTTAATGTGTATCAAGGCTATCTGTTGCTTTAGTATTAGTAACTTATCTTGTTAATGATGAAATTGCTAATTGTTGAAATGAAATAAATTATATCTTCAAATGTTCTGTTTAAGAATGTAAATATCTTCCATTTCTGTCTTGAATGTAAAGCGTCTCATATGCAAAACTTTATATTTGTCTTCTATATCTTTATTTGTTGTGTATATATTAATTAAATAAAACTACTAAACAAGAGGCGCAAGAGGGCCTGTGGACGCTCTTCTGGCTTAAACAGCTGATTTAGATAGATATAGCTTGATATAGCTCTCTTTTCCTATAGATTTAACAAAGGAAAATACAATATAGCATTTTTCAACAAATCAAGGGCCATAACTCTGTTATTACTAACAAGATCTAGCTGGTTTTCGAAACTGTCCCAAGATTTCATTGAAATACCGCGCTTTGCACAACTAGACATCATACTGAGGCTTCCTGCCAAATTTCGTAGAAATCCAACAAGCCTTTAAAGAGGAGTAGCGCCGACAAGAAATTTAAAATAAAAATGTCAAAGGGCCATAACTCCGTCAAAAATCAGCGAACTGGAACAAAAGCGTGATATGCACAACTAGATATCTTACCGATGCTTCCTGCCAAGTTTCGTCGAAATTCAACAAGGCATTTAGGATGAGTAGCGCCGGCAAGAAATTTTAAAGTAAGTGTCAAGTAATTAAAAAGATAATGAAACAAAAAAAGTAAAATATTCAAATCAATGAAAAAAACAATGAAAAAAAACCATTAAAAAATTAAAAAAACAAACAAACAAGAGGTCAATGACCTTGAAGCTCTACTCATTGATTTTGATTTCAGGAAGTAGTCGCTACAAACTTGTTTTTTGAAAATATATTTTTAGCCGTGGCGGCCATCTTGAATTTACGGCCGACCTGAAATTTTCCTAGGATCAATTAGACATCAAGAGCAACATTTCATGAAAATTCGCCAGGTAGTTTCAAAGGAGTAGTCGCTACAAGTTTTAACTATATAACTCTATGTAAACAAAGATGGCCGCTGGCAGCCATGTTTAACGTCAAATCAAAACAATTTTTGACAAGGACCAGCATCATGTCATGCTGATCATTTTAGAAAAAATCCCATACCAATATCACTTATAGTTTTCAAGAAGTAGTCGCTACAAACTTGTATTTTGAAAATTTATTTTTAGCCGTGGCGGCCATCTTGAATTTCCGGCCGACCTGAAATTTTGCTAGGATCAATAAGACATCGAGAGCAACATTCCTGTGAAGTTTCATGAAAATCCGTCAAGTAGTTTCAGAGGAGTAGTCGCTACAAGTTTTCATTATATAACTCTATGTAAACAAAGATGGCCACTGGCAGCCATGTTTAACGTCGAATCAAAACGATTTTCAACAAGGACCAACATCATGTCATGCTGATCATTTTAGAAAAAGTGCCATATCAATATCTCTTATAGTTTTCAAGAAGTAGTCGCTACAAACTTATTTATTTTAAATCTATTTTTAGCTGTGGTGGCCATCTTGAATTTCCGGCGAGCCTGAAATTTTTCTAGGATCAACTAGACATCAAGAGCAACATTCCTGTTAAGTTTCATGAACATCTGTCAAGTAGTTTCAGAGGAGAAGTCGCTACAAGTTTTTACTATATAACTCTATGTAACCAAAGATGGCCACTGGCAGCCATGTTTAACGTCGAATCAAAATAATGTTCGACTCGGATCAACATCATGTCATGCTGATCACTTTAGAAAAAGTGCCATATCAATATCACTTATAGTTTTCAAGCAGTAGGCGCTACAAACTTATTTTTTAAAAATCTATTTTTAGCTGTGACGGCCATCTTGAATTTCTGGCCGATCTGAAATTTTGCTAGGATCAATTAGACATCAAGAGCAACATTCATGTAAAGTTTCATGAAAATCCGCCAAGTAGTTTCAGAGGAGTAGTCGCTTCAAGTTTTTACTATATAACTCTATGCAAACAAAGATGGCCACTGGCAGCCATGTTTAACGTCGAATCAAACTGATTTTTGACAAGGACCAACATCATGTCCTGCTGATCATTTCAGAAAAAGTCCCATACCAATATCACTTATAGTTTTCAAGAAGTAGTCGCTACAAACTTGTATTTTAAAACTCTATTTTTAGCTTTGGCGGCCATCTTGGATTTCACATCAACATGAATTTTTGCTAGGATCAACTAGACTTTATGGGCAACATTTCTGTAAACTTTCATGAATATCCATCCAGTAGTTTCAGAGGAGTAGTCGCTACAAATAAAAGTTTACAGACAGGCAGATGGACGGACAGACGGACGCCGCACTCTGATCTGTCGAGCTAAAAAAAACAACGTCCAAACTTGACACCAGGGACACCATTTGAACAAACCTGGTAGAGGACCACATGTAATACATGAGAGCTCTGTGCCATGTGGTTCCAGAGAAGAAGATTTTTTTTCAGTTTTTGCCTAAATGTGACCAATGGGTCACCATTTGAATAAAAAAATTGTAGAAGACCATAAGCTTATATTAAATCTCTGGCTCTTGCAGTTTCAGAGAAGAAGATTTGTTAAGTTTTTCCCTATACACGTCTATGTAAAACATGTGACCCTTGGGGCAGGGTCAAATGTGACCCGAGGGTCACAATTTGAACAAACTTGGTTTAAACTTATTTTATTTCCAATATTTATGCAATCTGTGAAAATGTACATAATACAAAATGTGAAAAAGGATTGGAACGAAAGCAGTTGCTTATTGAGTTCCTTTCCTTGAACAAACTTGATAAAGGACCATAAGCTTATAGCAAATGCAAAATATTAAACCTCCAGCTCTTGCAGTTCCAGAGAAGAAGATTTTTTCAGTTTTTCCATATACAAGCATTTATGTAAAACTGTGACCCCCGGGGCGGGGCCAGATGTGACCCCAGGGTCACCATTTGAACAAAATTGGTAAAGGACCATAAGCTTATAGCAACAGCAAAATATTAAACCTCTGGCTCTTGCAGTTTCAGAGAAGAAGATTTAAAACAAGAGGTCAATGACCTTGAAGCTCTACTGATTGAGTTTGATTTCAGGAAGTAGTCGCTACAGACTTGTTTTTTGAAAATTTATTTTTAGCCGTGGCGGCCATCTTGAATTTCCGGCCGACCTGAAATTTTGCTAGGATCAATTAGACATCAAGAGCAACATTCCTGTGAAGTTTCATGAAAATCTGTCAAGTAGTTTCAGAGGAGTAGTCGCTACAAGTTTTCATTATATAACTCTATGTAAACAAAGATGGCCACTGGCAGCCATGTTTAACGTCGAATCAAAATAATGTTTGACTCTGATAACCATCATGTCATGCTGATCATTTTACAAAAAGTCCCATATCAATATCACTTATAGTTTTCAAGAAGTAGTCGCTACAGACTTGTTTTTTAAAAATCTATTTTTAGCTGTGGCGGCCATCTTGAATTTCTGGCCGATCTGAAATTTTGCTAGGATCAATAAGACATTAAGAGCAACATTCCTGTAAAGTGTCATGAAAATCCGCCAAGTAGTTTCAAAGGAGTAGTCGCTACATGTTTTTACTATATAACTCTATGTAAACAAAGATGGCCGCTGGCAGCAATGTTTAACGTTGAATCAAAACAATTTTTGACAAGGACCAACATCATGTCATGCTGATAATTTTAGAAAAAGTCCCATATCAATATCACTTACAGTTTTCAAGAAGAAATCGCTACAAACTTGTATTTTGAAAATTTATTTTTAGTCGTGGCGGCCATCTTGAATTTCTGGCCGACCTAAAATTTTGCTAGGATCAATTAGACATCAAAAGCAACATTCCTGTGAAGTTTCATGAAAATCCGACAAGTAGTTTCAGAGGAGTAGTAGCTACAAGTTTTCATTATATAATTCTATGTAAACAAAGATGGCCGCTGGCAGCCATGTTTAATGTCGAATCAAAACGATTTTTGACAAGGACCAACATCATGTCATGCTGATCATTTTAGAAAAAGTCCCATATCAATATCATTTATAGTTTTCAAGAAGTAGTCGCTACAAACTTGTTTTTTAAAAACCTATTTTTAGATTTGGCGGCCATCTTGGATTTCACATCAACATGAATTTTTGCTAGGATCAACTAGACTTCATGGGCAACATTTCTGTAAAGTTTCATGAAAATCCATTCAGTAGTTTCAGAGGAGTTGTCGCTACAAAAAAAAGTTTACGGACAGACAGACGGACGACGGACGCCCCACCACGGCATAAGCTCTGCTGATCTCTGCTGATCTCTGATCAGTAGAGCTAAAAACAAATATCCTATATAAGTCTATGTAAAACTGTTACCCTCGGGGCGGAGACAAATTTGACCCCAGGGTCACCATTTGAACAAAATTAGTAGAGGACCATAAGCTGATGCTACATGTAATACATGAGAGCTCTGTGCCATGTGGTTCCAGAGAAGAAGATTTTTTTCAGTTTTTCCCTAT